>JBBMKD010000049.1:1082571-1094489 GCA_037834095.1 Argya squamiceps
GCCCCCCTGAGAGCCGGGATGGGCGGAGGGACCCCCGGGCCGGGGCTCGGAGCTGCGCTCCGCGGGCGGTGCCGGGGCGGCGGGGAGCGGGGGCGGCTCGGCTGCCTCATTCCCCCCGACACCCACCCGCGACACCTTCGGTTCCATCCCCTCTGTGTCACCGGCTTTAATTCAGGGCTCTGGCAGGCCGGGTCACTGCGGAGGTCCCGCTGGGATGCCTGCAGAGGCCACGGGAATTGGCCAAGCCAGGCCAGGGAAAAAGCGCTTGGCTGTTCCCAGAGCACAGCCTCCAGCCCGGGGTGTGCCCTGCCCACATCACGGCGCTCACACCGCCAGCCCGGCCTGCCCACGGCTGCCGGGATTCATTCATTTTCACATTTCTTACTCAGCGTCACTACTGGTAATACTGAGACAGCTGATGGTGTGTCGGTACTCTTATGGGAAAAAAGAAAATAGCTTCATGAAGGGATCATTATAATCAAACTGCACCAGTTCCCTGGGTGAAAACCTTCCTTGGGCTTTCCAAGAGACACCAGAATCTGTTTCTGGCTGCATTTCCAAAAAATATCCCACTGCAGAGCCCGTACTAACCAAACCACACTGAATGTGCACGACACCTTGGCACAGGTGTGCCTGGCCAGAGCACAGCAGGAAGGGCTTGGGGATTTGGGATTTCCTTTGTCATCTCACCACAAGTTTGATGACTTGGGGAAAGTCACAAACACACCATCTGCTCAGTCTCTGTGTCTCTGAAGTGAAATCACGGATTTTGGCTGCAGAGGATTGAGTGTGGTTGGGGATTTACTCTGCAGAAGCAATCCTGTGTGCTGAGGACTGATGGGACTGCAGCTCATCATTCTGCAAGCTAAAAAAACTCTTGAAAGAAAGCCCCAACTCCCCCGTTTTTAGGACATTGCCTATTTTCGTGTCGTGTTTGAGGGAAATTTTAAAGGTGTACAGTAATTTCCTGCTGGTGCCAGGTCAAACCCCACTGTGACATTTGGTCACGCCTGTCACTGCAGACCCAGCTGAACACAGCAGTGTTGGGGCTCAGGTTTGGGGCTGCTCTGCTACATCCCCTCACATCCAACTGAGTGTCTGCCCTGGATTTTATCTCCTCTCACCCCAGATGGCCGAGAACACCCCCAGGAGCCTGCAGGACACCCCTGGCTCTTTCCCTGATGAGAACGAGTTTCCCTTTGGATACCCCACCAGCATCTGTGAGGATGTGCCCGGCCAGAAGTTCCTGTGCAGCAACTGCAACAACATCCTGAAGAAAGCCCTGCAGACACTGTGTGGGCACAGGTACTGCTCTGCCTGCCTCACCTGGATTGTCAGGTAGGTGCCTGCAGCATTCCCTGAGCTCAGGGACAGCTCTGGGGCTCCCTGGCCTGCTGTCATGTTCCTGCCTGGAAGGATTTTCCATCAGGATATTCCCTGCCTTCTCCTTGTTTCCACTGTGGAAGTCTCTGGGGCCTGGCAGTTTTTCTATCTGTGATAATAATTCTGATTCATAATAATTCTGATTCATAATAATTCTGATTTAACCTTGGAGAGCTGGTCCAAGGCTGACCTAATCCTTCCATGGCACCTTACTTTGATAAGGGATGTTATGGGGTTTTAGTAAATATAATGTCGTTTATGTCTGTATCTGTCTGGGCAAAATGGGTGTTTTCTGTGTTTTAAAAGACTTTAGTGTTCACATTCTCTTTCCTACTTGGAGTTTTTAATAATTCATTAAAATAAATAATGATAAATAGGATTAAATAATGATCAATAGGATAAATAGCTTTCCATCTTTATTCCTGTTTATGGTTCAGGCTGCCCTTATTTTACTGAAATACAGATAAGATGAATGGGCATAGTCCTGGTCTTGGAGAACAGAGGAGCAAAACTTTTTTGACATGAGTGTGTTCAAGAATTGGCCCTTTGTGAACAAGGACTATGGGTTCTGAGTAGAAATCTGAGTAGAAATTACCATTTTCATGGTTTCATTTGTGTCAGTGCCTATAAAAAGACCTCCTAAACTGCAGTGCACCAATGGATTGTTATTTAATTTTTCTCTCTTTTTCACCAGAAACAATAAAAATGCAATTTGCCAGAAATGTAAAGAGGAAGATCCCAACACTTTGGGTGAGGAAAGCCTGTTGGCAGAAGAAAGGGTAAGTTGTAGTTCACAGATCATTAATTTATCACCAGCCATTCTCTGCAGTCATCACTGGACTGGAGTTCAGAGGGGAATAATATAAAATGCAATAGCAGCTGATGGTTACACTTTTAACTTAGGCTTTAATAACCTGGATTTCCCAGAGTTTTTGGTTTTACAAAGTGTAATGGCAGCCTCAGGACTTTCCAAATCCAGGTTCTGCAATGTAAAACCCCAAACTCTTCCCTGTGATTAACTTTTTATTGTCTCAAAGTCACTGGTGCTTTCCTACTTGTAATAATATGTCTTAACTGTTACTTATTATCCTCAGGAAGTATTTCAATGGATTTTCCAACCTCATGGTTTCTTGTGCCCTTCAAACCTGAAGCAGAACATAATAATTGATATAAACTACACCCTGGCAAATGTTTCATGTGTAATTTAATGGTGCAGATCTCTTCTTGTGTGATTTTCCAGGCAAATTGCTGTGCTGTTCTGTATCCCAAACACACAAAAATCCCAGCCTGTCTTTTTCCCTCCTCTCTGATTACATGGAGAGATATCAGACACATAATTTGTCTAAATTTCTTAGTGGGAAGTGAAAACAATAAGACATAAAAGTCAAAGTTTGGGAAGCAACAAAATAATGCATCTGCTGCTCATGCTGAATTTGGTAATATCCCAGGAAAAAAAACTTCCTCAATTCTGCAATTAATTTCCCAATAACAGATTTCCTGCACCAATATTGCAGCAATATATTGAATATTGCACAAATATTCAATTGCAGCTGAATCCTCCTGATCTTGCTGTGTCACTTTGGGGTTTCTCTGCCGTGGGGGAATTTCTGCAGGCTGGGGGTGGGTGGTTGTGAGCAGACCCCACTGGGGGCTGCCTGGAAATTCCTTTTTCCTGCTGCGTGTCCAAAATGAAGCCAGGCTCCAGGGAGGGAGGGGGATCTGCCTGTGTAGATCATTCCCAACAAATCTGGGATAGATTTTCAGGAACTTGGAAATGTGGGCATTGTTTGTAAATACTCCCCTGTCTCTCCTTGTAAAACTTTCCCCTCCCAGTCCTTGCTCTCTGTTATTCCTTGTGAAATCTGCATTTCTCTGCACTGTATTTACCTCCAGACTACCCAAAAAATGCCTTTAACTGTGGCAGGACATCTATTTGAGTTCAAGATGTAACATTTAAACGTGCAGTATTTCATAATTACATAACACCTGTACAATTCCTCATGTTTAAATAACACGAAAATCTCCGTAGTGCAAAGAACAAACTTCTCTCCCATCTGGCTCGTATATTTTATTTTTTTTTAGCACACAGTGTCTGCTAAATGGAAACAGCCCAGATCTGAGCAGTGCTCTCGGTGCAGAGACTCTGCAGCCCTCTCTGCAGCACGTTTAGGAGGTGTTAATGACCCCGATAATGAAATGCATTCATTAAGAGACCCCACAGTCAGGGTCCTGTCAGCACATTCCCTGCATGTGAAATATTTCAGGCTCCTGTGGGAAAAAAAAAGGAAAAATAAGAGCTGTAGTTGACTGGGTTTATTTTCAGTAAATGAATATCGTGTCAGATTATTTTTGAGTGAGAAATAAATTATTTAATAATTTTTTAGGCTTTGACTGCACTGAGATTAATTTGCCACAGGGTCACAGGGTCTTATGCAATACAGTAAATTTTTAAAAATTAAAGATTTATCAAAGTATGGATTTCTGCCTCCCTATTCCTATTCCTATTCCTATTCCTATTCCTATTCCTATTCCTATTCCTATTCCAAGGATGCATCCAAAAGCACTTTCTCACCCATGTTTTTTTCCTTATTTTGTTTTCTTTGCAGGCTTTTGGTGATGCTGCCATCAATAAAGAGATTTCTGAGCTCAGAGTCCACTGTGTGACCCTTGGGTGCAGCTGGTCTGGTGTCATGAAGGATTTTGAGGTGTGTTTAAAGAGAGTTTATTCAGATTGATATGGGCTGGGGACAGAGAGGGAATGAAACCAGGGAATCAGCAGACACAAATTAATGCAATTAATTAGAATCAGTGTCAGTATTGTGATTTATACCAATGATTTTGTCTAAAAATATGCCATTAACCTATGGAAGGGTCCCTGTGGGGGTTGGGACTGGATGATCTTTAAGGTCCCTTCCAACCCAAATCATTCTGTGGTTCTGTGATTAACTTCAGTAGGGCTTTGGCCAAATCCAGAACACCCTGAATGAAATTCACATTGCACAAATTTACATCAGCTTGATGTTTTTCCCAGTGGTTCCCTTATTGTTTGAATGCAAGGCTGTGACAGGGCAGAGTACCTCACTCTCCAGGACACTGGAATGTTCAGGCAATGTCCTTGGCATGTTTTATAGGAGAAATAATTCCCTCCTATGTCAGTGTATTGATTGTATTCATCGTTCTTTTCAGGCTGATCTGAAATGCCTCAGTTAAAACATTTAAATGGGCAAGATTTGTGAATCTGCCATGCAGATTTGAGTAATGGATACAAGGGAGAAAACTGGGACCAGGATTTTGTTGTTTTTGAACAAAAGACCAAAGGCTGTTAAGGGAGATCTGGTGTTTGAATTTACCAAAAGTCGTTTGGTTTTGGTTTTGAGATTTTTTTTAAATTAATAATTAACAAAACCCCCCAGTAAAGCTGGTGAATTTTTCACCAGTAATCTCAGTAACTTTGTGCAGTGGGACTTTACCCAAGCTTAGAAGAAATGCAGAGTCCTGGGCTGCCAGAACAGAGACTATTCATAGACAAACATGAATCAGCACTTTACATCTTGCTTTATAACTTTTTCACTCCCAGGAGCATCAGAGTTTATGTGAATATGCTTTGATCCCTTGTCACACTGGCTGTGGGCACGTGGTGATGAGAAGGAAGCTGGCAGATCACTTGGAAAATGGATGTGTCAATAATGTGACAGTGTGTCAGCAGTGCCAGTGCAGCCTGCCCAGCTCTGAATACCAGGTAAGAACATTTCTCTCCCAAATAAAGGCTTTATTTTGATGGTTTCAATGCTCTGTGAGGCCATTTTTCCATCCTGATTTCATTGAACTCGGGGAATATTTAATTTCCCTGAGCTGGATCATTTTTCCACACAAGTGTTGGAGGAGAAAATGGATGTGATGATGTGCTGGTGATGTGACAAAGTACCCACGTGCTCCCCTGGGCAGCCCAGGTTTCAGCTCCTGCCTCAAAATATGTCCCTGTGTGAGGTGAGAGAAAATCAGAAAAGCACAGACAGCGACTGGGAAGGGGCCTTGAAAGTGGCTGAAGTTTATTCAAACTAGAATCTGTAGGGCAGATATTTCTATCAGAGCTGATATTTCTGTCAGATATTTCTATTAGATCTGATCAGGAATAAATCCCCAAGTTATCAGCAGTGTCCACAGAGCAGGAAGATCTCACTCTGAATCTGCCACAAATATCTCAGTGCCCATTCAAACATCTTTGCTTTATTTATTTTTTTATGTCATTTGCTCAAAACAATTAATATCATTCCCTCCAAATGATTTCAAGAGAATAATTGCCAGCCTTGCAGTTGGGCAGGGTGATTAAAGACCCACATGACAGGAGGGCTGTGGATATTTCAGAGATGTAAATAGCTCTGTGTGTCCAAAGTGTCACAAACTGGTGCCTTTCCTAATCCTGAGACGAGAGATTTATGAGGGATTACTGGGGTAATCCTGGGGTAAGAATCTAAAATATTAAAATCTGCTCCTTGGGGAAGCTTTTGCTTGTGCTCTTCACCCTTCTCTCACCTGCAGAGAGCAGAGCCTGGACCCGGGCACATTTTCCCGGTGCCAAACGCAGGGTTTCCCCAGGCTGTCAATGCCAGAAGGTGGCAACACTCAACAATCCGTGACTGCAGGCTCGGGCTGGAGGGGAAACCTGAGCTCGGATTGATGCTCCTGTGCCCGGGGCTCTCTGACACCGCAGCTCCAGCGGCTCCGGAGCTCTTTTCCTCCCACTCATTCCTCTCACAGCCACCATCTAGTTCGGATTTTGGTCGGGAAACCTTGGCAACCGAGCAGGGGGTTGGCCTTAAGGTGTGGCTTTTCCTCTGCCTCCTTTAGTGTGTGTAGAATTCTGGTTATATGATGATAAATCTGCACCAAGTTCAGAATTTTAATTTCCCTGAGTCTGATTATTGTTATTTGTGGGTATTCCACGTGCCCACAACCCTCTGGGGGAAAATAGTAAATTTTAGGTGCTGTTCTTGCTCTCTTCACCTGATTAATGCAGTTTTATTTGTGATTTTTTTTTTTTTTGTATTTTTTTATTTTTAAATAAACTTCTCTCCTCTGAAGGAGAGTGCCTCTCCCCCTCAAGGCATTGGTAATCTGAAGGAGTAAAAGAGCAGAAATGAATAAGATCATGGGCAAGATAAAAAGTGTTAAAAAATGAGCTAGAGAGTGAGAAAACCCCGTGGCTGCATTTCTGAGAATCGAAAGGGAAACCTCAGAGCTGGTATGCAAAGGGGTTTGTGGAGATGAAATCCACCCCCTCTGCAGAGTGTGCAGGGAAAGCTGACAGTCGCTGTGTTAAACACAGAATTTACAGAACCCGTGGCAGGGGGATCACTTCACCCTCCCTGGGGGCAGGAATGGCAGGAAGCCTCCTGGGAGGGGTGGTGGATTTTGTGTTAGCACATCGTGCTGGAGAATTTGGATTCCAGCCTCCAAAGTGTTCATAAGCAGGATGCAAGAAGGGTCTGCTCATTGAGCAAAGCGTGTGGAGTCAATGCCAGAAGAGTTTATATTTGAATTATATCTGAATTTGAATTTATATTGGAGTTTCCTGTGCTGTAACCTGTTTATGTTCATATATATATATATATCTGTATATATTTGAATTTCCTGTTCTGCTGGTCATTGTTGTTTCCTGTTCTGTAACCCCCTGCTTGTCACTGCAGGTATGTGAGTGCACATTTCTCTGTGTGTGCACATAGCTTTGGTTTGAACCTGGCAACACCTGCACATTGTACACAGTCTTGTATCCAATATCCCAGGGTGACCTTTAATTCAATAATTGAATTAAGTACTGAATTTTTCCCTTCTTGTTTTAATGACAGGAGCATTCATGTGAAGGCAGTTTGTGCAAGGAACAAAAACCTGTGCAAACAGAAACAGCATCAAAGGAAAAGGTGGGTGAAAGATGAGTGTAATGCAGCTTTATTTCAATTAATAAAATTATCACTTCTTCATTTAAATTAAACCAACACCTGAGAACATTTTCAGATCCAGCAGTTGTGTCTGGCTGCTCTTTACACCCCAGCAAAGCCCTGCTGGCTGCCCTCTCTTCCCTGCTCCCACAATTACCTTCACTAAATTATCTTCTCAATTAACCTTGTAAATGGGCAAATATTTGTTTCCTCTCATACCTTGAGTGAGAGCCACGTGTCCAGCAGTTTATTTACAGCATCTTCTGTGTGAGGAATTGTTACCAGGGGATCCCTGTGGCTCATTCGATTGTGCTCTGTCATTATGGGGCCTGTGGGATGGACACCCCAGTGCCAGGCTGTGTGCAGGAAACTTGCTATTAACCACATTTTTAATTGATTTACCATCAATTTTCAAAGCTGGTTGGGCACTGGAAGCTGTGGAATTACCTGGACTTGAATGAATCTGATTTATAGCTGCTGGGCTTGTGGCTTAGGTGTTTGTAGGGAAAGAAAAGAATTCCCTTCAATTGGTTTTGATTATTTCCTCTGCATTTTTTTTTCTTTCAACAGAGCCACTCTCCATCCTCAGCCAACGAGGGTGGGTGTTGTTTCTCTGAAGTTGGCTGTGCATTTAGGGTGAGTGAAACAGGTCCCTTTCAGGAATGTTCCACCCTGGTTTGGACATTCCCTGCAGGGAAGTGTCTCTCAAAACAAAATCAGACAAGCCACATAATGTAAAAACTGCCAGGTTTTTGATGCCAGGTGATGGAGCTGCACCTGCACCTTGCAGTTTCTCCATCCCCCAAGGGGCTGAAGGGTTGCAGGGTTTGGCCCCAGGCCAGTTTTGGTGGTCATGGAGGGTGCACTGACAGCTTTATCTCTTGCAGGGAAGCAAAGAAAAGATAAAGGAGCACGAAAAATCAGCAGTGGGGGCCCACATGCTGCTGCTGCTGCAGCACATGAGGCAGCTGCAGGCAACCCTGTGCTCTGCTGCCAGAGCTGCACACAGCCTCACCCCACAGCCACAGCTGGACCTGAGGAGTGCAGGAAAAAGCATCTCTGAGCTGCAGGTGCCCCCAGCAGGGCTGGGATTCAGCAGGGATCCAGAAGTGGACTGTTTCCCTGGATCTGCTGTCCCTGGAGAGGAGTCTGTCCTGCAGCAGCTGGTGAGGGAGAAGGCGATTTTTGAGGTGGAAAATAAGCTGCATGTGTTTGAGAACATCGTGGCAGTGCTCAATAAGGAGGTGGAGAGCTCCAATCAGGAAATCCTGGCCTTCAGGAGACAGAGTGAACTGGACCAGAACATAATACGAGGCCTGGAACTGAAGGTAAAAAACGGCAGCAGGGATTGTCTGGGTGCTTGTTCTGCAGAGAACAAACACATCAGGGAGGGCTGGGGATCACAGCAGGAGTCTGAGCTGTGAAGGGTTCAGTTCTGGACACATATTCAGGATCCTTTTGTTGTTTGATACATTTTCAGACGTGGATCTCTAATATCTGTTCTCTAAACCCACGTTTAGGCAGTGAGATATCCCTGAGAGTTGTGAGTGTCAGAGTTTGCCATGATCAGACTGTGAGCAGAGCAGGAGAGCTGCTGAACTGCCTGATCCTCTCACAGCAGCTTTTTGCCTGGAGGCCCAAACAACATCTCCGTGTGTGTTTTGACATATTGCTGTCACTTAGAAAGGAATCAAAGCAGATCTTCCAGAACATGAGGACTCCAGAAGGATTCAGCCAGCCCTGCAGCACAGCCTGGAGCAGGGAGGGGTGACTGAGGACTGTTTTTATTCCCAGATTGCAGAGCTGCACCGGTGCCTGACGCAGAAGGACGCGGGCCTGAGCAGCCTGCACAAGAGCCTGCTGTTCTCTGAGCAAGCCTCCTATGATGGGATCTTCCTCTGGAAAATCACAGAGGTTGGCAGGAAGCTCCAGGACTCTGTCACTGGCAGGACAGTCAGTCTGTACTCCCCAGGTAAAGCACAGGATGGAGATGTGTGTTCACAAACCCAAAATCCTTCAGAATCCCCCACCCCATTTCTCCAGGACTCTGCTCGTGCCAGCAGGAGGATCTCTAAAGCAGCTCCTTAAACCAAGATGCTGTTTATGCAGAGATTCAGGGCACTGGGATGTGCTTTTCCAGAGGGCTGGGCTCTAGTTTGGGCTCTCATCCTGCCCTTTGCCCTCCACCACAGTGGGTCCATCCCTCCCCACCCTCAGCCCTGCTGGCACCACGGGGCTCTGGCTGCAGCTCTTCCCAGTGTGGGAGGTAATTGGATTAGGTAAAACACACTTGTGTGCCTAATAACAGGTAATTTTCACCAAGGTCTGAGGCACTGAAAGGGTTCCAACCACTGGGTTTTCATTGCTTGTAATCTCCAGGGGGTGCTGATTTGTCTGTTCTCCATTCTGTGAGGGCAAACCACGTCACACGTTACCTTTTCCTACACACATTATGCCTTTTCCCCCCCCCCAAAATGCATTTACTGATGAAGAGTTCTGATTTTCAGCTTTCTACACTGCCAAATATGGCTACAAGGTGTGTCTGAGGGTGTACCTGAACGGGGATGGGACAGGGAAAGGGACCCACCTGTCCCTGTTCTTTGTTGTCATGAAGGGAGAGTACGACGCTCTGCTCCCGTGGCCCTTCAGGCACAAGGTAAGAGGGGAAACCTTCCCACATCTGGTCCCAGACAAAACTCAACACTTTGTGACTCTTTCTCTGGAGTTTTGTGGCAGTTGAGTGCTTTTCCACATCCCTTTCCAAAGGTGAGGAGCTCTCCTGCAGTCCTGGGTGATGACTGGAGTCCCTTGCAGGGAAAGCTGCTCCTGCTGATGTTCCAAACTTTGCCAGGCAGGATTTTGGAAAATTCAAACCTGTGTCACCTGGGCTAAAATCAGAGACACATCTTCTCCTGGCTCTTGCTAAATACAGATAATATCAATTTGAGAAGGAATTATGATTTGCTGCCTGAAGGCATCAGGAGGGTGAGGTGGGATTTCCACTTACAGAGGTGCCACAGGTGTCTGATATGATCCTGGTCTAATTTTTTTCCCCTAATTGTGATCTGATAATGGCAGCAATGGTTGGAAAAGCAGTGAAACCATGGCAGGGCCTGATCTCTGCTTTGGCACTTGTCTTTGTGGGATAATAATTCCGTAAGCCTTTCCTATAAATAGTTTTACTGTCAGTTAGCAGCCAAAAAAATAGAAATCAAAATTCCCAGTCTTCACTGTATTAAAAGATTATTTACAGATATTTCATATTTCAAGCTATAGAACAGTGAGTTAATAAAGGGGGTAGTGAGGTGGGGAGATTCTATACTGATATTTTGGTTGTGTTTTTTACATACTTGTGCACAAGCAACTGAGCTGTCTCTTCTGATTCCAAACCACAATAACAGAATAAATGTAATGACTGTAAGCAAACCCAGGGGCTGTTTAAGTTGTCAGGAGAGACAGGGAGGAAAAAACAACCTTTGGACTGTGCAGTTCTCTACCACGGAATAATTCCATACTTGATTTAATTTAGTTTTATTTTATGGGCAGCAAAGTTTTAAAAACTTCATCTGTGAGTTCACACGAACTGACCTTGCAGGCTGAAAACATTGGTCACAGTTTGTATTTAATTATCAGTGCCCCATCCAGCTGCTTTTTGCTGCACTTTGTTTGTTTCCCACCCTGGTAACTCCCCCCTGCCACGTTCTGTTTTGCAGGTGATGTTTATGTTGCTTGACCAAAACAACAGGGAACACGTCATCGATGCCTTTCGCCCAGACCTGAGCTCTGCCTCCTTCCAGAGGCCAGTGCACGACATGAACGTGGCCAGTGGCTGCCCCATGTTCCTGCCCCTGGCCAAGCTGCACTCCCCCAAACACGCCTACGTGAAGGAGGACACCCTTTTCCTCAAGTGCATCATCGAGACAAACTAGCAGGGCCTCAAAGGGGGCTGGCTGTCACCAGTGGACACGAAAGAACCACACTCACACTGCCCAGCTGGGCCAGCAGAAAGAAGGAAGTTTATTTTTGGGATTAGGCTTTAAATAGTGCTTGAAACTTGGGCCATGAGGTTCACACCTCTCTGACCCCAGCGGTCAGGTCAGAAGTCCATCAATTTGTCCTTCCCCCAGGAAGGAATGCATGATTTACAAGCCATCACTCTTTGTTCGTGTTACAATGTGTGAGAAAACTCCAGTACAGAATATAAACATCAGAAGGCTGAAAAATCAGAGTGACAATTGGCTGGGGAAGCCACCATGAATGCCAGTAGATTATGAGAAAAAAACCCCATTTATTTAGACTTTGTGTTAGTTTGTGTACACACAAAAGCCCCAGAGCCTGAGCTGGCATGTCCTGAACCTGCTGCCGTCACCTGGAGATGCCCCAGTGCAGCAGGAATGGGATTATTTCACCAAGGCAGCCCATTCTCACTGTTTAGGGTCAGTCCCTGTCACCCCAGTGCAGCAGGAATGGGATTATTTCACCAAGGCAGCCAGTTCTCATGGGTTAGGGTCAGTCCCTTTCACCCCAGTGCAGCAGGAATGGGATTATTTCACCAAGGCAGCCCATTCTCACTGTTTAGGGTCAGTCCCTGTCACCCCA
>JBBMKD010000049.1:1099815-1118268 GCA_037834095.1 Argya squamiceps
CGGGGTCCGGGCGGGAGAGCCGCGGGAGCCCCCCGGGAAGGGAGCGGAGCTGCCGGAGCCCCCCGTGAAGGGAGGGGCGGGGGCCCCGCGGGGAGCGGAGGGAAGCGCAGGGGGGGCTGCGGGAGCTCCCACGCGGGGACCCGGCGGGTGCCGCTGCCGGAACGTGTCGTGAGCGCCGGGGTTTGCCGTGAGTGGGATGGCTCTGCCCATCCCGGGGCTCTCGGGGAGAGTCCTCAGGGATGGCAGGGGCCGGGCACAGGGGGCTCGTGTCGCCATCCGCGGCGCCGGGACACGCGTGGTGCCGAGACACCACATGTGTGGCCGTCACGGGAGCGCCGAGGGGAGAAAAGTCCCCTCCAAGTCGTTTCCGCGGCGCCCTTTGCGATCGCAGCTCTGCTGTGGGTGGTTTCTTTGCCTCCTGCACCCCGAACCTCGTGGCGGTGACATTTGGCCGCCTGGGTTGGCTCGCTGTGGGTGGTGCTGGCACATCCCTGCTCCTGCAGCGGTCCCGGTGGTTTGCGAGCCCACAAAACAGCGCGGAAATCGTGATTTTAAAATCGCAGTAAATTTAAAGCTTTTATTCCTTATGTGCCCCTTCCCAAAACTGAACCACGCGGACCCGCGGCGTGTCCCAGTGCTGCGGGAGCCTGCCGGGAGTTAATTCCCTCTTCTTCACCAGTAGCAAAGATTTTGGCTGCTCCCTGCATTTCGTGGAAAGGAACCTTCTCATCAGCTCTGTTTTGCAGTGTCCTGACTGCTGGTGGGGCTGAACCACCTCCAGGCAAAACGCTCCGGGATGCTGTGCCCGGCTGATGTGCCGCGCCCGGAGGGGAGGTGACAGCGCGTGTGTCCCCGCAGGTGACAGCGCGTGTGTCCCCGCAGGCTGTGCCCATGGAGACCCCCGAGCTGACCCCGCTGATCCGGGATGTGTACGCGGCCGCGGGCCGTGTCCAGCCGGCCGCGGGCTCGGCGCAGAGGGGCAGCGGCTGCCGGGAGCTGATGGTCCGGCTGAGCGAGGGGCAGTACGTGCTGTGCCGCTGGACTGACGGGCTCTACTACCTCGGCAAGATCAAAAGGGTAACGTGGGATGCGGGAGAACCCGGAGCGGTGCCGGTGCCGTTCCCCGGTTCGGTTCGTGGCTCGGGGGATGCCGGCCTGGCTGCAGTGTGTCTTTGGTCAGCAGGACATTTGGGGTTGACATCCTGCCCCAAACCTGACCCCACAGAGACCGGAGCAGGCGCCAAGGAAAACAGGGAAGGGCTGGGGATGGCAGCTGACCCACAACCCTTGTTCCCGCTCTCTCCCGGCAGGTGAGCGGCTCCAAGCAGAGCTGCCTGGTCACCTTTGAGGATAACTCCAAGTACTGGGTGCTCTGGAAGGACATCCAGCATGGTGAGTGCTCCCAGCCTCCCTTTCCCTCTGCCGTGCTGTGGGACCCTCCCCAGCAGCACGGGCACGTGGCTGTGTCACCTCTGTCACCCTCGTCCCACAGCCGGTGTCCCGGGGGAGGAACCCAAGTGCAGCATCTGCCTGGGGAAGAAATCCGGTCCCAGGAACGAAATCCTCATCTGCGGGAAGTGCGGGCTGGGTGAGTGCGGCTGTTCCACCCCGGGCGGGGCTGGGGCCGGCCCCGCGGCGCTGAGGCCGGTTCCTCCCGCAGGTTATCACCAGCAGTGCCACATCCCGGTGGCGAGCGGCGCCGAGGGCCCGCTGGGGACGCCGTGGTTCTGCCGCCGCTGCATTTTCGCCCTGGCCGTGCGGGTGAGTGCGGCTGCCCCGCGTTCCCGGCTCCCGGCCCAGCGATCCCCGGGTGGCTGAGCTGCCCCCGTCCCCGTCTGTCCCACAGAAAGGAGGTGCCCTGAAGAAAGGAGCCATCGCCAGGACGCTGCAGGCCGTGAAGATGGTGCTGTCCTACAACCCCGAGCTGCTGGAGTGGGACTCCCCACACCGCACCAACCAGCAGCAGTGCTACTGCTACTGCGGGGGGCCCGGAGAGTAAGGCCCTGCCTGCGTGGCACGACGGGTTTTTTGGGAAAAGGAAGATGGGATCAGGGTGGGGATGTTTGATCCCAGGCTTGCAGGGCAAGCAGCTTTGCTCCCTACGCTGCCTCTGCCATCTGGGTCCCCAGAAATACCAGTCAGGGACACACCTGGCTGGGAGGGGCCTGGGGCAGTGGCTGCCACACTCCGCCCTCACTGTCACCCTTCTGTCCCCGCCCAGGTGGTACCTGAAGATGCTGCAGTGCTACCGCTGCCGGCAGTGGTTCCACGAGGCCTGCACCCAGTGCCTCAGCGACCCCATGATGTTTGGGGACAGGTAGGAGCCCTCTGGGCCTTGCTGAGGTGGCTCCCAGGGGGGGAGTCATGGGCACATCCCAGCTGTGTGTCCCTGATCCATCCCACACCCACAGGGATCCCTGTCCCACAGAGCCCTGCTCCTCCCAGCCTTGCTGTCACCGTTGTCATTGTCCCTGTCCCATCCCTGAGCCCTGCATGGCTGTAGGATGATCTCACCCCCAGCACTGTCCCTGATGTTTTATGTGTTTTATGATGTTTTATGTCTCAGGTTTTATGTGTTTTTCTGCTCCGTGTGCAACCAGGGACCAGAATACATCAAGCGCCTGCCCCTGAGATGGTGAGAAACGGGCTCTGCCTCCTTTGGGATGTGCCCAGGTGGCTCTGGGACACCCTGGAAGTGTTCAAGGCCAGGCTGGACAGGGCTTGGAGCAACCTGGTCTAGTAGAAGCTGTCCCTGCCCCGGCCAGGAGTGGGACTGGATGGTTTCTTAGCCCCCTTCCAACACAAAGCATTTTAGGATTGTGTGTTTGGGTTTTCCCCCAGCTGCAGGCAGTGTCCCACCTCTTCCCAAAGCTCAAGGGATGCTGTCCTGGCTGTGAAATCTGTTGGGATCCACCTCTGGGCTGCTTCCCCTGTGAAGTGTGGGAAGGTTCCAGAGGTGGCTTTGGGAGGAGCTGGGAGCTGCAGTGGCACTGGCAGAGCAGGGCACGGTGGTGGCCCCATCCTGCTGACCCTGTGCCCCTCTTTGCTGCAGGGTGGACATCGTCCATCTCGCCCTCTACAACCTGGGTGTGCAGAGCAAGAAGAAATACTTTGACTTTGAGGAGATCTTGGCCTTTGTGAATCACCACTGGGACCCTCTGCAGCTCGGGAAGGTACAAACCCACCCCAGGCTTGGGCTGGAGAACAGCCACAGGAGTGAGAAATAAATATTAAATATATATTAAAATTATTATTATATTAATTATATAATATATAATTTAATTTATAAAATATATAATTTATATAAATATTAATTAATTAATTAATTATAAATATATATTAAGTATAAAACCCCAGCTTGTGCAGCACTGAGCACGGCAGCTGCTGCTCCACAGGAGATTAATCCCCTTCCTCTGCGCTGGGATTTTCTTTGTTGGAGTGTCAGTCCTGACACCTTTCCCAGTGGGTGGGAGCCTGGGAGAAGCACCCACACCAAGGCGTGCTGGAAACCTGTCCCGGGGCAGGACGGGGCGGCTCCCCGGGGGCGGCGGTGCCAGACCCGGGTGGCTCCGGCCAGGCCGGGGCTCCCTCCCTCCCTCCCCGACCTCGGGCAGGAGCCGAAAGCCGGAGTTCGGGTTCCCCCGTCTGTTTGGATTTTGCATAACCACAGCGGGCACTGAGCCCTGCCCGCGCCCCTGTCCCGCAGCTCACGGGCACCCCCATCTCCGAGCGCGGCCCCCACCTCCTCAACGCCCTCAACAGCTACAAAAGCCGGTGAGTCCCGGGCCAGGGATGGCCACAGGATGCCCCCGTGCCCGCCTGGTTGAGCCTGGCTCCATCCCCTCTGCCGCCCAGGTTTCTGTGCGGGAAGGAGATCAAAAAGAAGAAATGCATCTTCCGCCTGCGGATCCGCGTCCCCCCGAACCCCCCCAGCAAGGTGCTGCCGGAGAAAGCCCCCGGCGAGGGCGACAGCGGCTCCTGCGAGCTGAAGAAGAGGGGGAAAAGCAAATATTCCCACAAGAACGGGTGAGTGGCCCCGTCGCCCCGGACATTCCCGCAGCAGCGGCCCCGCTGCCCGCGCCCTCCTCACGCCCTGTTTGCAGCCTCCAGCAGCAGAAGCGGCGAGCGCGGCGCAAGAGGGCCAAGTTCCTGCTGGAGGATGCCATTCCCAGCGTGAGTCCTTCGCCCTCTCCTCCCCGCAGCCGGCCCGAGATTTGGGGACTGCCCAGCCCTGGGGCCGCCCGCGAGTTCTGCCCAGGGACAGCTCCTGTCCCCTCCCGCGGGCAGGGACAGCTCCTGTCCCCTCCCGCGGGCAGGGACAGCTCTTGTCCCCTCCTGTCCCCTCCCGAGGGCAGGGACAGCTCCTGTCCCCTCCTGTCCCCTCCCGCGGGCAGGGACAGCTCCTGTCCCCTGCTGAGGGCAGGGACAGCTCCTGTCCCTCGCTCTGGGGACTGTCACATGCCCAGGGCCGCGGGAAGGAGAGCGGTGGCCCCGGGCACAGGGTGGCAGTGCTGGGGTGTGTGAGGTCTGTGCCAGGCAGTGAGGAGTGAGCTTGTTTTTGGGACAGAGTGACTTCACCTCTGCCTGGAGCACCAATCACCACCTGGCCAGCATCTTCGACTTCACGCTGGATGAGATCCAGAGCCTGAAAAGGTCCGTGCAGCCAGGGCAGGGCTGTGGGGGGCCAGGCTGTGCCTGTGCCATCATCAGGGGGTGATGCTGCATCCCAGCCTGTGCCATCCCACCCCCTCCCCTCCACAGTGCCAGCTCAGGACAGACTTTCCTATCGGATGTGGACTCCACAGATGCCACCAGCACCTCGGGCTCGGCCACCACCAGCCTCTCCTACGAGTCCAGGTGAGGACTGTGCCCCTTGGCCCCTTCTGGAGGGGTCCCGGTGGCATGTCCAGGGGGGTGAGGGCCTGTGTGTCCCCTCTTCATGTCCCACCCTGGGGAGTGGGACAGAACGTTCTGTGTCCCAGAACGGGCTGGGGGGCACAGAGTGGCACTTGGGTGTGCAGGATCGGAGCTGTCCTTGCTGCTCTCCCCCAAATTCCCGGTGTGCTCCCCCCAGAACCCAGCACGGAGGGTGGTGGGCACCTTTTGTGTGCTGCCCTGACCCTGCCCCGTGCCCTCCCCGGCAGCCGCAGGACCGTGGGCAGCCGCAAGCGCAAACTGGCGGCTCCAGCCTACGCCTCGGGGGCCAAGAGGAGCCGGGGCCAGCTGGGCGGGCGCCCGGCCACCAACACCCCCGAGGGCAGCGAGGCCGCGGCCGGCCCCGACCGCCCCGACGACGGCATCGACAGCCACACCTTCGAGAGCATCAGCGAGGACGACTCCTCCCTGTCCCACCTCAAATCCTCCATCAGCAGCTACTTCGGGGCCGCGGGCCGGCTGGTGTGCGGGGAGAAGTACCAGGTGCTGGCCCGGAGGGTGACGCTGGAGGGGAAGGTGCAGTACCTGGTGGAGTGGGAAGGCACGACCCCTTACTGAGCCCCGCCAGCCCCAAAACCTCTCCCGGAGCCGAGGCGGAGGAGATGGGGCTGCTGGGGAAGCCCGAGAGGCACAGGAGAGGTGCTGGTCCCTCCCCTCGGCCATCCCGGCGGGTGGAGGCAGAGCCCAGGCCGGCAGTGCTGCCCAGGAATGAAACATGAAGCCCTGACATTCTCTTTTTTTTTAATGTTAACAGTTTTTAGCTCCTTGGCTGTGTTTATGCAGAGCGTGGCCCAGCCGTGCCCCCCTGGCCAGAGCAGGGGGCGTCTGGCCCTTCCAGGAGGGTCCCCCTGGCACCGCTGGAGCAGCGGTTTGGGGGGCACCCCACGCCCTGCTCACACTGAGGGGCCTGTGCCTGGCACAGCCTGGCTCATCCCGCTGTCCCAGCCTGGCTGTGCAGCCTCCAGGGCCTCCTGCTGCCAAAACACCAACCCCTCCTCACCCCTGGGCTCTCCCAGCTCGTCCCTGTGCCCATGGGCACAGCTCCTGGCGTTTTCCACCTCATCCTGGATCTGTTCATTAAAGGGATGTGGTTTGTTTTGGATGAGAGGAAAATGCCCCCAGACCAGCCCACCTGTGGCTGGTGCAGCCATGGGGCTGATGTGCTCTGACCGCACAACTGGACTGTGTGTGGTGCTGCACCAGCCTCCTCTCCCTGCTCTGACAATCATCATTTTAGGAAGAGATCGTCCAAAAAAATCCTCCTTTGCCTTAAAACCACCGTGGGCACTTCACAGACTGGAGCCCAAGGCCTTTGTTTCTACAGGAATCTTCATCCCAAATGTGCCAAACCAGCAGACAAACCAAAAAAAGGCTGAAGAGGACAGTGGGGGCAGGGGGAAGGGGCTGTGCTGGGGTCTCTGTGACCATCCCTGTGACCACCCCTGTGGCCTCCTGGCTGTGCCTCTCTCCTAGTGGTGATGTTTGTGAGCACTGGATTGATTTGTCTGCAGGAGAGAAGGAGCAGCTCCCTCCTCTAACAAAGCAATACTGCCAGCTTGGGCAGGAGCAGAGCAGTTGGCTTTTTAAAAAAGATTCCAATATCAGATAGATGTGTTAGATTTTTTTTTCCTTTAGAGAGAGAGAGATATTGTTAATGTCCTCCTCATCTCTCCCCCATCCCACTGTGGCTGTCCCATGGGATGGAGGGTGGATCGTGCTGGTCCTGTCCATCAGCAGACCCTGTCCTGTCCTACCTGTGCCTGTGGGATCTCGGCTCAGCTGGAGCAGAGCGTCCCTGTCCTTTTGGGAGAGGTGCTGCCAGGTCCCACCATCCCTGGCAGGGAGGTGTCCAGCAGCTGGAGAACTCCCTGTCCTGCCTTAGCTTTGTCCTTGAAGGATCACTTCCAATATTTGCCTTTTTTAGTGCCTGTGGAGCTGTGCCAGGGCTGAGCAGGGTTGTGCCTGTGGGATGTGCCAGTGGACATCACACTTGTGGATGTACCCACAGGATGTGGCCTTGGCTCTTCTCTGCTCCCTCTCTGTTCCCTCTCCTCCTCCTCCTCTCCTGGCTTCTTGCAGAGAATTGAACGTGGAGCCTCTAAAAGGTTTTTTTTTTTGTTGCAGAGTATATTTTGCATTTGCTATAATAGACATTATAACAACTCTGTGCACCTTCTGATCTCTGAGTTCAGGTTGCTGCTTGTAAGCAACTCTGGTTGTACCCAAGTTGTAATTAATATGTCTGATGTACAATTAAAAAGTGAGGGGTTTTTCAATATAATTGGTTTTTTTTTTGTAATGTGAGGATTACTGGGTTGGGATTCCCAGTGCCCACACGGGGCAGCTGATGCTGCTGGGTTGTGTTCTGTGCCCTGAGCTGTGCAAACCCAGGCCAGGCCTTTCCTCCTGCCCAGCCGTGACCATGAGAGCCTGCCCAGGTAAGAAACCCTCCTGTTTATTCCCTTCCCAGCCCCATAAATACCTCCAAAATACCCCAGAGATTACACCCCACAAACCATTAACACCAGGACCCTTTTACAAAGTTCCACTCGGCACAAAGCCACTGCTCAGGTGGGGATGGGGACAGAGGGCCAGGGCAGTGTGGTGGTCCCTGAGCTGGCTGGGGATGTCTCCCAGCTCATCCCAGCTCTCTGTGGCTGAGTCCGTGTGTGCTCCTGGCGGTGTTTTCTGCTTCTTTGGATCCCGTGGGGCTCCAGCAGCCCCGCCGGGGAGGCGGGACCCGGCACAGCCACATCCTGCAGCCGCCGGGCAGAGCGGGGGGCCAGGCAGGGCTCAGGGCTGCCTGTGGGGACACATGGCACTGCGGGGACCGCCAGGACACGGCTCCCGGCTGGAATTCGCTGCTGACAGCCTGAGGCAGCCCCGGGTGTCCTGGCAGGAACATCTCCGCCTATGCTCACCCACAGTTTTTAGTGCAGGCGGTCCCTCCCCGGCTCAGCTCGGGCTGCTCAGCGCTCCCGGAGCGGGGGAGATTTCCCAATCCCAAACCCCTGTGCCACAGCAAATCCCAAAAGATAAAAGCTGCCCCCCGCGCCGCTCAGCAGCGGGGATTTTTTGGAATCCCCAAAAAAACGAGCTGCACTTGGCTCTTGTCAGTCCCGCGGGACGTTCTCCCCTATCCATCGGAGGAAGAGAGGGTTTCCCTGGTCGATAGGCAGGCTGACGATGTCGGGCATTTCGAAGGGATGGATGGATCTAAAGTGGAAACAGGCGCGGAGGAGCGGAGTCAGCCCCGCGGGGCGCTCCCGGCCCTGCCCCGCGCTTCAAAGCCCCCGCAGCTCCTTTCTGCCACCAGGGAATTCTGCTTTAAATTTGGGCTTTACCGCACGCTGCCGGGGGCCTGGCCCGGGGCTGAGCGGGCTCCCCGCCCGGGAAAGGCAGGAAATCCTGTCAGGGAATTGCCCGTGTGAGGAGGAGAGTCCCTCCCCGGTGAAGCCCAGCAGTTGAGATTTCTGCCACATTTTTCTTTTTGCTGATGCCATCTCTGGGTTTTTCTGGCTTGTGAGAGGCAGCAGGAGCATTTAACCCTCTCTCTCCCGGGTGGGAAGGGGGTCAAGGAAGTCCCAAAGCTGGAGCAGGAGGTGACAGCCTACCTTGGGTGGGACACCCAGAGCTCCCGTGGAGCCTCACCTGATGTAGTTGGACAATTCCCCTATTTTGGACGTCCTTGTTTTCACCAGCTGTGGGGAATAAAAAACCAAAACAAGCCCCAAGGGAGATGTGAAGGGGTGGAGGGATCCTGGTGTGCAGCTCCACTGCCCCCACCCCGCACGGGCAGGGCCGTGACAGGAGCTCTTCCAGGGCTCCTCCCTGAGGGATGTTCCCAAACCCAGCAGGTTGGTGCCACCCTCCCCAAACCTCCCCAAACCTCCCCGCAGCCCCTTTCAGCTGGGGCCCTTTGCAACTGGGATTTTTTTTTAATTATTATTTTTTTTAATATAGGGAATGATCCCTTACCAGCAGTATTTCAGTGGATTCTTCCAGTTCCCCTTTCCAGAAATACCTGGATCGAAAAGAAGAGCAGCATCAGCAAACCCAGCTCTGTCTGCAGCCTCGCCAACCCTCGGGTTGCTTTCCCTGCTCGGTGCTTTTTTGCACGTGGCCATTTCTTTACAAAGTGGCTCAAGCAGCATTGCTGACCCCAAAAACTGCTGAGCACAGGAGTGAGCACCCCCAAATCTATTATTTATTTATTTATTATTTATTTGCGTTTTATTTATGATTATTTATTTATTTATTATTATATTTTAAATTATTATTTTGTTATTTTTAGTTATTTTAAATTATTTTAATTATTTTTAATTATATGATTTTATTTATTTTGCCCAGAGGGACTGGCAGGACAAATTTTAATGGGGCTGGGGTGTGCTGTGGTGGTGGCCCCGCTCTGAGCAGTGACAGGGCGACGGTGCCTGCAGGGTTTGTGGCTGAGCTTTCTTCCTCTCTTCTCCCCGCAGGAGAGGAGCTGCACTTCTCATGAGTCAGATGTGACCTTTCCAAACATTTCCCCTGCCGGGAGCCCGTCCTGATCTCATCTGCCTGCAGGGCTCCTGCTCCAGGAGGACGGGGAGGCGTCTCGGTGTCTCCTGGGCAGGGCAGGGAGCAGGATCCAGCTGCAGCTGCCAGGGCCGTGCAGGAGCAGCTCTGCCCCAGAGTTTGGGTTTGTAGGAGGGGATGGATAAGGGGAATAAGGGAATTACTGGGTTTGCCCTCAGGTGGGACGTGGGGGTGCACTGTGGGGATCCCCTGCTGAGGGAAGGAAGCTGTGGTGGGAGCAGCTCCTCATTTCTGCCAGGGAGGTTCTGTGAGGAAAAGCTGTTTTGGGGCTTTGCTCTTGGACCCCTCTAACAAGTGCAGTCCCTTTGCATGGACAGCTGAGGACACCAGCAGAGCAGGGCTGGGGCTGTTCCCAGGTCAAACCCGCTGTTCTTCCTGCCTGAAAAAGTTGCTGGATTTTGTAAAGGCTTTTTCTGGTCCCTACCTTGGCTGCTTTTTTAGAGCCTCTAATAACATCCTCAGGACCACAAACTCTAAATTGCTGTGTAGCCAAGTAACCAATAAATGACTGATCCCCAGGGGCAGTCAGAGCATCTCTGCTCCTCAGTGAGCACGGTGAGACTCATGCCCACCACCTGCAACAACAAACAGACCCAGCAGCCTGCTGGAAATCGAGTCCATCCCCTCCTTCCCTCCCTGCAGAGCCCAGGTTTGCCTCCTCTGCTGGGGAATGTCCAGCCCAAACTTACAGGGCCGAGCTCTTGGGCAGGATGTTGATGTAGGCAGCCAGTTTCTTATCCATGATGGCCCTGGGGGAGACAGGAGGGCAGTCAGTGCCAGCCCAGCTCAGTGCTCACCCCCAGCCATGGGGACATTTCTTTGTGCTGCCCCTGGTCTGGCAGCAGCAGCTTTGACATTGGAGATGTGGAATTTTGGGTTACTTATTACCCCGAGGAAACAGAGGTAAAGGTGAACTTTGGCTGGAGATAGTTGAGATCAGGCTCTGCTGGCAGGGCTCTGGGACCCTCCCTGTGCTGAGGGGGGAGTTTGGGTGTTGCTCCTGGCCTGGAGGACCCTGCCCAGTGCCAGCCCTGTGCCCCTCTGCCTGTGGGGTCACCAGGGCAGGGACTGAGCTGTGGGACCACAAGAACCTGGCCTGGCATGGGCAGGAAGGGGTTTGTCTGCCACTGTCCAGCTGTGCCCCTTTCCTGTCAGAGCAGCCCAAATGTGCAGCTTGTTAAATTAACGACATCAAGGTTTTCCAACCCAAAATCTGTCCTAGAAATCTGCAGCCCAAATGAATTCCTTCCCTCGGGCTGCCTCTGTTAGCTGTGGGCTGGTTTGTTATTGCAGAGCTGCTCAGGGCTGCCAGCAAAAGTGACACTTCAGAGATTACAGAGCACTGCAGCAATCTCAGGGAGGATTTTTAGAAGAAAAATGTTGTGTTTTGTGACCAGAGCAGTGTCTGGCCCTTGTCACAGAGGTGGCAGCTGTCCCTTCAGGCAGGGCACCAGGGACTCCACCTTGGGTTTTCTCTAACTCTGCCTTGGGGGGACCATGTCTGGAGGGGAAAAGCCCCCCAGGAGGCTCAGGGTTGTTTGCTCTCCCCATGTGCAGGCAGCCCCAGGCATTTAATGCTGGTGGAGCATCTTGAGTTAATCTTTAGACCAACAAAGTGCAGCAGCACGAGCAGAGCCACCCCTGCTGTGCCTGTCATGTCACACATGGCACAAATCAGTGAGGATTTGCTGCCTGCAACTTGCAAGCCCCTTCAGCACTGGAACCTCTTGGCTTCAGTGCTCTGTCCCAATAAATTGAGATCCTAAGTGAGATCCTGAACTTTGTCCCAGCAACAAGAGGCCACCAGGGGAACAGAGAACACTGTAAGGAGCTGAATGTGAGCTGTGGAAAATGTCTGCATAATACATGATAGCTCTGGGCTGGGCACTTGGTTGTGTGGTTCTTTGTCTCTGCCTCACAAGAGGCCCTGAAATGAGACAGATTAAATATTAATAAGCAGAAAAGCAAAGAAAATGATAAGCACAAATCTAAGGCAGCAGTGGGGCAAGGTGGGTGACGCCACCCAGCCAAGGGGGTCAGCTCCTCCCAGGACAGCCAAGAAGGTCGTGAAATGCTGAATTTTACCTGCAGCTCCTCTGCCTTCCCAAAGCTTGAACCCCTTCCCCTTAAAGCAGTGGAAAATTTCCTTGCAGACTGACCCATCTGAGTGAGTGCTCCACTGAGCAGGGCAAAGGAGGAATAAACAGGAGAGCACAGGAAACAGGAGTGGGGGAAATGAGTGTAGAGGCCCTGTGTCATCCCCTGCACCCAGGACTCCTTGCTCCCAGTCCCAGAACAAAGGAATAATTACTCCACCAGTAAAACCACAACCAAAGCAGACATATCTCAGCAAGGGGAAGTGATTTATCCCCTCTCCCTTCCCTGCATGATGAGGAACAAAGTGTGGAAGGCATTTGCAAAGCTGTTCAGATGAGGCATTTTCAGGAACTGAGGCTCTTTTCACCAGGTACAGTTGCTCTTTTTTTTTTTTTATAGGAGACATCGAGCAGCACAGACATAATTCTATTTGAATTCCTTCATACAGTTGCAGTATTTAGGGTGACACAAACTCCCTTTCAGTAGCCTGTCAGTTCCTGAACATGTTTGGGAGCACTTTGCTGGGGATGGAGGGGTTTTGGCAGCAGGAAAACAGCGCAGGAGGTGTTGCAGGAAACTTCACGGTCCATCATAAATACTTCCCCAGCCAACACGGGCTCAGCTCTTTGAACAGACCATCCATTGAGTCAGGGACTGACAGATGTCTGAAAAAAACTCTTCATGCAAAATATCATCCAAAGTATCTCATATTTTAAAACAGAAGAAGGGAAAAATCCAGAAGTCCTCATTCCCTGAGGTTTGCCTGGTGAGCAGAGTGGAGCCTCACAAGGGTTTGTTATAGACCCCTCTCATATTTCCTTTATTTTTCCTTTATTTTCATGTCAGAGCACTGTGCTTTGTCCCTCTCTATAAATATCCCTCCTGGCATTTCGTTGTCTGTGCTGTTCTAGAGAGGAACAAAGGCTGTGGCAGATCAGAGAACATCAGGTCAGAGCTTAATCCATTCGAGAACCCAGAAATTCATGAAAATGGGTCTTGAAAATGCAGGGCAGTGAAATAAACTGAGAATTGCTCGCTGTTACCATGGCATTGAGTGCAGAGGTAAATGTCAGCTTTCCTTGGGACAGAGCAGCCCTTGGGCTGGGGGTTGTGATACAGAGTCAGTGGAGAGGTGTGGGCCTGATATTTCTGGGTCTGAGAGATTTCAGCCTGCTGGCAGCTGCTAACATTTCCCAAGGAAAAAATTCTCAAGAAAGTTTCTTCTCAAAACAGTCTTGGCAAACAACTCTCTCAAAACAATCTTTCTCCAGGTGATGCTTTGATGCTCCAGACGTTGCTGTCGGACATGAAAGAAAGACTCCAAATATTTCAGAAGGCAAAGAGCACAGAAGAAAAGGCTTTATTGTCTAATTCTTACTGCCTTTTATAAGGTGCTCTGATACAGATCTAACAGGATTGGTGAGTAGAAATGACACCTCTCTAGTGCCATTGGTTAAACCAGAGAAACAGCAAAACACCACCAGGAGAAAGATTGTTTTGAGGAAGGAGAGTTGTTTGCCAAGACTGTTTTGAGAAGAAACTTTCTTGAGAATTTTTTCCTTGGGAAATGTTAGCAGCTGCCAGCAGGCTGAAATCTCTCAGACCCAGAAATATCAAGCCCACAGAGAGGAGCATTGCTTGGGTACCACAGAACCCCAGAAAGGTTTGAGTGGGGATGGACCTTAAATCTTATGTCATTTCACCCCTGCCTTGGCAGAGACACCTTCTGTTATCCCAGGCTGCTCCAAACCCTGTCCTGGGACACTCCCAGGGATCCAGGGGCAGCCGCAGCTTCTCTGCCAGGGCCTCACCCCTTAGAAATGCAAAGCACAGAGGGAGAAGGGAATATTCAGCTTTGGGAGCAGGGGAGGGAGGGAGCAGCCCCGTACCTGGCGATGTCCCTGGCGATCTGCTCGTTGAGGCAGGTGACAAAGGCGATGGAATGTGTCCCCGGGATGTAGCTGCCGGTGACAGCCGAGTGCAGCTGCAGGGCCAGGCCCCAGAGCAGGGGGGACATGAGCACCAGCAGCGCCAGCACCTCGGAGAGAACACCAGGGGGTGAAATAAGGCGCTTTGGAAAACGGCATTTGCATCGGTCGGGGCTTGAGGGACATTTCCAGGCTCCTCTCAACGCTGCAGGAACCAGTTAAATTAAATCAAGGTGAGAACCTGTCGCCCCTGATTTTCAGCCTTCTGATTGTTTCTCGTTCTACAGGAGCATTCTCACCATTTAAATATAAACAAAGACTGATGTTTTGGTAAATAAGGCATTCCTTTCCAGGGGGAAGGACGAAGTGATGGACTTCTGAGTTGACCACTGGGCTCAGAGAGGTGGTCCTTTCATCCCCCAATCCTTGATCAAATTCCAAATTTAAACCCCAAATCACAATAAACTTCCTCTTTGGCTCCTCACTTCTCAACCTGACGGTGAGTGTGGTTCCTTCTTGTTGTCCTTGCAACAAGAACCTGCTCCTGGGGGGATTCATCCCCCTCCAAGAGAGGCAGTCTCGTGCTCAGGGCAGCAGAGGGGCAGGTTTGAGGCTGTACCAGCCCAGGGGTGCCCAGGTCTCAGCTGTGGGAGGTCACCCCCAGAATAACAGGGGGTTACAGACCCCAGCCCCCAACCACAGCAGCCAGGAGGGGGTTTCTGAAGGAGAAAGAGGAGGTAAGACATGGAATGTCTCGTTTTCTAGAGCTAAAAAAGAGCAGGAAGGGAATGGCTCCCTCAGCCAGCACATCTCTCCTGCTCAGGACACATCTGCAGCCCTCCTTTAGCTGTGTGCCAGGGGGGTCCATCCCTCTGGGAAATGGGGGGGACAGGACCCCCTCACTCCCTGAGGGCAGGGGAAGAGCAGGATGTCAGTGATTTGTCCATGGGAAACAGATTTGGTGGCAGGACCTGGGGAATTTCCATCCTGCCCTGCCAGGTTATTCTCCTCTGTGCAGCCCACCCAGCCTCACAGCCCGACTCCAAGGTGGGTGTTAAATTAATCTCAATTATCTGCCAGTAAAAGCACAGTGAGTGAACCACTGTGGGGCACAGAAATCTCAGTGTGCACAGCCCAGGTCTGCACAAACACCAAGGCTCTGCAGCAACAAGTGGGGTTTGCTGGGCAGGAGCTGCTGTTCCTGGCAAGCCCCTCCACTGCTGTTTGTGCTCACACGCCATCAAGAGCCTCCCAAAAATATATCCTTACCCCACTGGGGTGCTGGGGGAATGGGGAGGTTAATTTGGAGTGCTGAGGGGCAGCTGAAGGACGGTGCCAGTCTGGGCTGCAGCGCCTTCCCTTTGTCTTTTGTTCTGTTTTTGTCACAAAGAGCATCTGGCCCTGATTCAGCTACAGTGATGAAAAAATGCTCAGAAGACTAAGAATATATTCCTTTTTCTGCCTTATTTCCACCCTCCTTTTTCCTCTGAAAAACCTGCCATTACAGCACTAATGTAAAAATCTTTTTTTTTTCTTTTTTTTTTTCTTTTTTTTTTTTAAATTGAATTAAAAATCTCTCTTGTCACCACAAAACCAGGAGCTCCTTCCCATTTGGACAATGACTGATGTGCTGTATTACTTGTCTCCTCTTTCCCAACCCATTTGAGGAAATGTTCTTTGTTACCACAAGACTTCTCATCATCATTTTTAGAGCTCCTTCTGTGCTCTCCTTTTCCCATTAAGCCATTTGGCAAATACTATACAACAAATCCCAGAAGCTACTCAGTGAGTTACGAGCCCAAACAGAGATGTGCTTGTGTACCTATTTTTCCAGATTAAAATGTAATCATGCTCCTTGCTCAGGAAGAAAAAAACAAACATCCAACCTGTTCAGCCTGCTGATCATTAATCTTCTTGTAAGATGTATGTGCACGTGATGAGGAAATCCCCAGGATCGCTTCTGATTGAATATTAGTACAAACATGAACACTATCTCATTGGGTTTTTTTCTGTTTTCCCCTTTTTTTTTAATGAAAAGGAAGATTTGCCCCATTTTTTTCCCAGGATATTTGTATTTGCCAGGGGCTGGTGCAAAAGAGGAGTGAAACGTCAGGATTCCTGTCTGAAAAACCAATTAAACCCATGATTGCCAAAATACTGAAGGGAACAAAACTGAAAACACCCCTGAGAGGATTTAAGAACTTCACTGAAAAGCAGCAAGCAGCAAAGTGCCAGTTTAGTGCAGAGAGACTCAGATTTCTGCAACACTTCTTTTGGCTTTGGTGAACTAAAACCAGCTTTAGGTTTAGAATCACCACACTAGGACTTCTTGCTTAGTTTTGATGAGATTCTGTTCAAAAACCCCAGCTGAACAACAGCACCTGAACACAACTTGTGGCGATGCTGAGTGTAAAATAACTTTAACTGGAAAATTTGCTTCTCTCCCAGCAGATACAGGGAGTCCACCCCTCCTGCACGATGTGTTTGGGGAGAGGTTTGCTCACAAAGGTACAGACAGAGATTTTCATGGTGGGTTGGTGTGGGTTGGTGTCTGCTGTGCTCCCCAGGGAGTGTCCTGTGTCCTGGATCCCCATCCCAGCCCGTGTCCATTGTCATTCCAGCTGTGTGTCCATCCCATCGCTGTGTCCATCCCATGCTTGTGTCCACCTCCATCCCAGCCTTGTGTCCATCCCAGCCTTGTGTCCATCCCCGTGTCCTGTATCCCCATCCCCGTGTCCATCCCACCCCCGTGTCCATCCCATCCCTGTGTCCATCCCTGTGTCCTCTATCCCCATCGCTGTGTCCATCCCAGCCCCACGTCCATCCACCCCTGTCTCCATCCCATCCCTGTGTCCACCCCTGTGTCCTGTATCCCCATACCATCCCTGTGTCCATTCCAGCTGTGTGTCAATGTCCGTCCCAGCCCCGTGTCCATCCCAGCCCCGTGTCCATCCCCATCCCATCCCCGTGTCCATCCCCATCCCAGCCCCATGTCCATCCCCATGTCCGTGTCCATCCCCATGTCCGTGTCCATCCCAGCCCCGTGTCCATCCCCATCCCATCCCCATGTCCATCCCAGCCCGTGTCCATCCCATCCCTGTGTCCTGTATCCCCATACCATCCCCGCGTCCATCCCAGCCCTGTGTCCATCCCCATCCCAGTTCTATGTCCATCCCATCCCAGCCCCGTGTCCATCCCAGTTCTATGTCCATCCCATCCCACCCCCGTGCCCGTCCCGCCCGGTGTCGGTCCCGGTGCCGGTCCCCACTCACCAGCAGCACGGTTCCGCGGGCGGGCCGGGGGCAGCCCTGGGCAGCGGCGGGCAGCGGGCAGCGCTGGCTCAGCCCCTCCATGTCCGCCGGCCCCTCCACCTGCTCTGCCCGAGCCGGGAGAGCTGCCCGGACAGGCGGCACTGACTCCTCCTCCTCCTCCTCCTCCTCCTCTCCTTCCTCCCCGCCCGTGCGGGGCGGCGGGGTGGGACAAGGGACAGCGCGGTGTCCCCACCTGCCACCCCCTCCCCGCCTGGGCACCTGCCGGACCTGCGGAGCCGGGGGGACAAATACCGGGGATTTGCACCCCAAAAGTGGGGTGGGACACCCGAGTGCTGGGATCAAACCGCCCGCACCAGCATCTGCCGGGATTTCCAGGCTCTCCCTCCAGGACAAGCGGCTGGAACCCTCCCAGTGCCGTCCCCGGTGCTCGGAGACGTGCTGATGCCATTTGTCACCTTTGCTTTGATTCCTCTGTCTATAAAATTATTTTTTTCGGATTTCATCTGGTTGGGATAGAAACCAGTGGGCAGGTGCTGAGTCTTGGCGTGGTGTTCGTACCCAAAATCTCCTATAAGGGACGCGGGGCAGAGGAGCCGAGCGCTGCTTCTCTCTATTTATTTATTTTGTCTCTGTAACTTTATTGTCCCGTGTAACTTTTTACTGTCCCCCTGTCTGTTCCCATAATCTGCCAGGAGAATTCACTCCTTGCCAGCCTGCAGAACACCCGAACCCACCTATTTATTATACATTTATAATATATTTATAATATATTTATAATATATTTATAATATATTTATTATATATTTATTATATATTTATTATATATTTATTATATATTTATATTTGTTTGGGGGATGTAATCGTCCTCAGAGCTGGAAGCACAGAGTTACAGAAGTTATCTGCCGGCATCAACTTGTTTGCAAAAGGTGAGAAAAATTCAACTTGAAGACATGAGGGGGTGGCAGGTTCTCCGCAGCCCAGGGAGCTGCTCCGGGCAAACACCGGGGTGGCACCGGCTGTTCCTGCTCTCCCGGGATCAGCGCTTTCCTGTCCCGAACCCAGATAAACGCCATTTGTCCCAGTTTTTCAGAAAAACGGCCACGCCGTGCAGCCACCTCCGCCCTGCCCTGAGGGCACGGAAACCAGCCGCGCCCATGGGACACGCCCCCAGCAGGAGACGCCCATCCACTGCTGAGACCACGCCTTCATTGCCTAAACCACGCCCCACTGCAGAGACCACGCCCCTCATTACCGGAGCCACGCCTCTATTACCGGAGCCACACCCCATCGTTACCGGAGCCGCCCCGTCGTTACAGTGACCACGCCCCATCGTTACCGTAACCACGCCCCCAGCACATGAGACCACGCCCTTCATTGCTGGGACCACGCCCCCTCCGCGCACGCGCAGTGTGACGGAGCAATTGGGGGCGTGGCGCGCAGACATTTTGTTTACACAAGGGGGCCTTGGCAACGGCGCGGCGGTTGCTACGGGCGACCCGAGTTCTCGCGATATTCCCGCCCTGCTGTCGCTACGGGCGACGGGCGTTCTCGCGAGACTCCCGGGAGATGGCGGAGGCGGCCAAGATGGCGGCGGAGGCGGCGGCGGAGCTGCTGGAGCGGGCGGCGCGGCGCCAGTTCCAGCA
>JBBMKD010000049.1:1121338-1135932 GCA_037834095.1 Argya squamiceps
GGATACTTGAAGCAGAAAAGAATGTTTTAATATCTATTGAATATGTAAAACAGCAATCCTTAAAACACAGTAATTGAAAGAGAAGGGTGTGCTTTCTAGTGAGGCACCCTCAGCTGGGACATTTGCCCTTTCTGTCTCCTAATTGTCTATTTTTAATTTTTTATTAAACTTATTAATTTTTAAAAGAGGGTGGAACTCGTTTTTCACACCTTCATGTCTGTGTTTTATCAAAACTGGAAAGGAGTAAGATTACAGCACTGGGGGCTCTCATGATGTCATGACTTCTCTTTCCCAGTTTTTGGTATAAAAGTGTGAATTACTGTTTATTTTCTGACTTGTAGTGCCTCAGGCATTGGAAGGGCTACACAGAATTACTAAAGACACCAGAGAGTGTTTGTTTATCTGCAAATAAGGTAGTTAACTGTAGCCTGTTAACTTTTGGATGTGAAGTGCAGCTGAAAGTTTTGGAGAGATGCCAACTGTCAGTCTGGAGATGTTTGGCAAAGGAGAGATAACACAATTTAGCCAGTGTAGAGCTTAATGGGGATAGCACAGGAAGAGCTATCAAATGCACGTGCTGTAAATTTGGAACTCCTTAAGAAGTTCCTTCAGGCAAATATTTAGGTAAATGATAAAAATGTGATTAATTCCATATTTAATCTATGTAGGGTTAATTGGCACCGTAAGATGTATTTGGCTGTTGCTGTGAATTATTATAATGTTTTTACCAACTGTCCTTTTTGCTTTTGTTTAGTTAATTGTGGAGATTTCATCAGTGTCAGCAGAGTCTCTGAATTACTGTGCCAGCAGTGGGTTAATCCCTGAGTTAATTGGGGAGCTGACTGGAGAGGATGTGCTGGTCAGGTGAGTTTGCCAAGGAGATTTCCACCATTGCTAAAACTCTGATAAAAATATTTGTGTGTGTTTCTTGTAAAACCTTTTTCAGAAAAATGCTTTATCTGCCTGTTGTTAAACTGGTTTGAGTTTCAAATGCCTTATACCTTAATCTGAGGACAAGCTGGAGTGATAATTATATTTGGCTGCAATAGGAACACTTTAAATTCTTTCACAAATCTAAAGAATGAGCTCAGAGAAGCTTGGACAGCTGGGATAATTTGGGTTTTTTTGCTAGGATTTTGTCTTGTGGATGTAGTTTATTTTTCTTAATCACTGAATGCTTGGAAAGACCTGAAAGAAGCTACAATAACCTTGTTTTTTGCAGAGCCACGTGCATAGAGATGGTGACCTCTCTGGCCCACACCCCCCAGGGGAGGCAGTACCTGGCTCAGCAGGGAGTCATTGACAAAATCTCCAACATCATCCTCGGGGCAGAGTCAGATCCTTTCTCCAGCTTCTATTTGCCAGGTGATTCCTTCAGGCATTCCCTCTTCCCAGGGTTTGCTGCTTGCTTTGGGAATGAGTTAAACTGACAGCACTGTCGAGCCTCTCTGTTGAAAGCTCCAGGGAAATTTTGAATATTAGATTGGCTATAAATAAAAATATTGGATATTTTAAAAATTGCTGAAGGACAGTCTGGCACATGAAGAATGTTCCTCAGTAAGAGTGGTGAGATCTGGACAGGCTGTGCTGTAGCTTTAAAGTTTGTGTTATTGTAGTGGTTTTTTTAGGAGTACAAACACCATGAATTAAGCAACAGTCAAAATATTTGGCTTGTTGCTTAGTTCTGTCTTTATTTTGAGCTTTTTTACCAACACTGTTCCGAATTAATAACACATGTTTAGGAACAAATCAGTCTCACATTAATGTACATTTAATTTTACCATTGCTCAAGTTGCTGTTCTTTCCCTCAATGCTTTTTCTGGCCTTGTTTTGTCAGGATTTGTTAAATTTTTTGGCAATCTGGCTGTTGTGGACAGTCCCCAGCAGATCTGTGAGCGCTACCCTGTCTTCATGGAAAAAGTCTTTGAAATGGCAGAAAGCCAAGATCCAACCATGATTGGAGTGGCTGTGGACACCCTGGGCATCCTGGGATCAAATGTGGAAGGCAAACAGGTTTTACAGAAAACTAGTTAGTACCTTTTTTTCCTTTAATAAAACTTTGTAATATAAGAGTAAATCGGTTTGGGGTGATACAGAAAGGAATTGAAAAGTGTATTCACCTATCTAACAAATGCATTTATAATGTAGTGATGGGTAACTGTATTCCTGTGGAGATCTGGCTGAATTAATTAAGAGCACTTTGTTTTTGTTTTGAAAGGAAGTAGATTTCAAAATCTCTTGAGCAAAATAGGGCACCAGGCCAAGAATGCCCCCACCGAGCTACGGCTGCGGTGCTTGGATGCCATTTCATCTCTGCTCTACCTGCCTGTAAGTTGGGGTTTTCTCTTTGTTTTTCCTTTAAACCTCCAAAAATGAAATCATCACACACCTGAGGAATTGTGAGGAGACAGTTTGCAGCCTCTGGGTTGGGTAGCAGTGGTGTTTTCAGTGTTCTGAGTCATTGATTTACAGTTTTGGAATTCCCTGATTGGTTTGCTGAAAGGTTTGGGGTGGTTTGTAAGGAGCCAGGTGTTCTGAAATGTTAAGGAAAGATGAAATCAAGATGTTATTGATGAGGGAATGAGGGTAAACAGGTTCATATCCTTGTGCTCAGAGGGAGAGGGACAAACTGCTCCATTCTCTGTGATCTTTGGATCCAGGGATCTGGGTTAACAGTGCAGCTCTAAATGAGTGATTAAACCATTTGAACACATCCTGAAAACCTGAAAGCTTTTCCTGATCCTGACCAAACTCTTTCATTTCTGTGATTTACACAGCCAGAGCAGCAGACAGAAGACCTTTTAAGGATGACTGAATCCTGGTTCACCTCCTTGTCCAGCCAGCCCCTGGAGCTGTTCAGGAGCATCAGTACTCAGCCATTCCCTGACCTCCACTGTGGGGCTCTGCGGGTGTTCACTGTGAGTGCTCTTGGTTTTAAACATCAGGGAGTGACTTGTGTTGCCACTCAGTCTCACATCTATTTATTTCTTTGAAGTGAATAACATAAATTTCTTGTTAAAGCCCACAATTGGTCAGATAAAGGCATTTTTCCTCGTGCCCCACTTGGCTTCCCCATTTAAATCATGCAGCAGACACATCATGTCTGTAATGCTAATTTTCTAATTAATTGGAGAGGGGAAAAAAAAGGCAAGAGCTGTGCTCTAAGGTGCTGCTTCTATACCAGAGGCACTGCTGTGATAATTCCCTCAAAACTTTGAAGATGAGCACTGAGCTCTGCTTGTCCTCCAGTGTTAAACCCTGCTGCTTGATTTGAGTGGTGGTTTCATATCTCATTTAAATTTTTCCTGTTCCTCATCCAGGTACCAAAACCCCCACTGTGTAGCTGCTTTTCTGGGGTTTTAAAATGTTTCCTCCCACCTCTCTCATCTTTTGTCTCCCTGTTCAGGCCATTGCAAACCAGCCATGGGCCCAGAAGCTGATGCTGAGCAGCCCAGGGTTTGTGGAGTACGTTGTGGACAGATCTGTGGAGCCTGACAAAGCTTCAAAGGATGCCAAATATGAACTGGTGAAGGCTCTGGTGAACTCCAAAACCATTGCAGAGATTTTTGGCAATCAGTACTACCTGAGGCTCAGGGCTTACCTGCAGGAGGGGCCCTATTATGTCAAGGCAGTTTCTACTACAGCTGTGGAAGGAGCAGAATAATGTCCTTGGTGGCTGGAATCCCCTTTCTTGCAGAACACAGTGCTGGTCTTGAGGTACATGGTGTAAAAAACCCTCCACAATGGAGGTTGTCTCTTTAAAGGAATGTGAAGATGTTTTGGCTCTATTTGAAATGAGTCAGGAGAGCAAATTAAAGGCTGTTTGATATTTCCCCCCCCCTAAAATGTCATGGCAGAAGTTCCCCTGTGTGCTTCATGAGACAGGTAACCCAGGTGAGCACTTAGCAGCTGCTGGCTGTGTTTTATTTGGCAGAATTTGTCAGTGTTTGTTGAAATTGTTCTTGGGTTTGGGGTTTCTGTTGTGTTTTCTCAGTAGGTTCAAAAAAAACCCCACCAAAACACCTCAAGGTTTATAACCTCAGATGCTGCCATAATTTCTATCCTTTTGTAATTCATTTTTTTATGAAAGTTGGCACTTGCATGGAGCACTCTCTGTTCTGTCAGAATCCTGTTGCTGAATTAGCCAGTGACACTGTCCACGTGAGGGAGTAGGGACTGGATTCTCTTGTTTTCAACCTGCTGGATGTGAGTCTTGCTGGAATAAATTATCCTAAATATTGTTTACATTTTCTGCTAAGGATTAAGGAAAAAAAAATATTTTTTAGCCCTTTTAAAAACAAATCAGTGCACTCTGTAGGGATCAAACCCACCTGGGAGCTTTGTCTCCCTTGCTGGCTGTGCTGTGGGGTGGCAGCTCAGTTTAGTGGCTGGAGCACTACAAGGCTATTTCAGAACCAAATCTTGAATTGTTTACACTATTTTTTAACAGAGATACAATTTTTTTAAAGTGTTATTTAAAGAAATGTGGTATTTTAGTTACCTGAGTTAGACTAAAAAGGGGTAAGAATATGGAGCTCTTGTGGGAGTATGGAAATGTGGCATCTTAGGAAGTTGGAATCTTCTTTTGAAGGTGTCAGAACTGTGGGAGAGAATCAGGAGTGGCTTTGTCCATAGACAGAGACCACAGGGTACTTCATATCAAAGACTTGTATTCCTTTTGTTGAGGGGGAGCAGAATAAAACATGAAATTACTCCTTTGGGGCTTATTTTAGTAGTGTGTCAGCCAGGTATAGCTGTGGAAAGTTCTGGCCCCGTGTGCCTGTGCTGCCAGGGGAAGCAGGAGCATCCTGTCCTGCAGTAATTCTGATTTTACCTGTGAGAGGTGGAGCTGCAGCTGCCCAAAAAATGCTGCCCAGGAGTGCAGGTGGGCTCAGGGGAGCTGGGGGAGATCCCTCAATGTTTGCTAAGTGCAGGTGAGGTGCCTTGCTGCTCACAACCCCAGGATGTCCCCAAGTTGTCATCCTCCATCCCAGTGCTGCTGCTTTTGTCCTAAATGTGCCCAATAAACATCTGCCAGTGGGAAATGTGCTGCAGTGTCTCATGACTGGAGAGAGCACAGGAGCTTCATGAATCCTGCATCCAGCAAACACATCAGAGCACCAAAAAAGGAAATCAAAGGAGTGTACAAGTCCTCAGCTTGCACTTGTTCTGGGCAGTTCTGTCACTGGGGGTGGCTTTGTGTGCTCTGTACGAGCCAAATGCTGAAATGTCAGTGAAAGGAATCAATGTATAAACCTGTTCTGCAATTCATGAGCCTCTTCCATGTGTGTTTTCAGCTGGTGCTTTTGAGGGCTACTCTGTGTGCTCAGTATTTAGCATCTGCTTTGCATGGGACATTTGCCAAAGACAATATTTTAGAACGTGCAGAGATGCCAAACAAGGGGAGGTTTTTTTATGTATACACATATGCTTTATTTTGTTGAGTTTTGAGCTCAGTGTTGATTGATTAATTGATCACTTTCCCCTGATTACTCAGATGCAGTTCCCTGCCCATGCTGTACATTGCCATATGGATTAAATGCTGCTGCTGTATCTGATATAAATGACAAAATTGAAGTGTGCTGGTTTTGTCATCCCCCCCTTAAAGTAACAGGTGGAAATAATTGAGGAAAAACACGAAATGGAATGCTGGAGAATTGAGGTAACATGCTGAACATTCTGTTTAAAAACCAGAAAACACCAAAGCAAACCTTGTCATTTGATGGATGTTAACAAACAGCATCACTGGAGGGATTTCCAGGATGGCTCAGTGTCTGTTCCTGCTGGAGCTGCTCAGTTTCTCTGTGAACCAGCCTGCTCAAAGCAGCTCCTGCTGTGGGTGGAAAGCTCCCCCTTTGTTACAGAAGTCTTTGGAAGTAGGTGATGCCTCACACATAAAAGGAGTTTTGAAGACTCCAAAGTCTGAAAAACTCTGGATATAGACAAAGTCTGTTGGGATAGTCTTTTATTTCCATGCATGCACTTGCAGGTACTCAGAGAGGCAGAGTACATCCAGTTCTGCTCTGTCACACTGTAACAGTGAGAATTCATTTGCTGCTGAAGGGAAAAGAGCCAGCTTTGGGAGGGCATCCTTTGTGCTGAACATTAACAGGATAACACAGCTGATGAAGGGAAATCCAGCCTCTTTTTGCAGAAGTTAAACCTTAATTGACAAAATGAAGGAGCTCATTTTTTATCCTCTCCAAGCTGAACTCTTTGAACTTATCAATGTAGGTCAGAACCTTGCAGGACACCAGGCTGTAGTAGGTTTCCAGTAAGGAACAACTTTCCCCATCACTGGTTTCCTTCCAGCCTGTAAACAGCTCGTCCTCCCTCATGTGGGCAGAGGTGAAGATGAATTTATAGCAGCAGGGGTTGTAGCTGATGTGCCTGTCCCCAGCGAAGCGGGAGCTGTGCCTGGCAGTGATGGCAGCTCTTTTAGCACAGATGCCCACGAAGGCAGCAGGGGGGACAGCCAGGGGCACCTCCCTGGCAGCCACATAAACCTTTCGAGCCACGTCCTGGGACAGGAGGAAGGCGCTGCCGTGGCAGAAATCCGGGTAGAACTCCTCGGGGTATTGGTGGGTGGGCACGAAGCCAGGGCTCTGGGGGTCCCTGTCAGGCACCCCGTGGTGAACCACCCTGCCAAGGTAGATGTCCTCCAGCTGGGTTAAGCTCAGCAGGTAGCCAGCCAGGCTGGGAACACCCACAAACACATCCTGGGCTGTGTGGAGGATGTACCTGGCCCGGGGACAGAAAGTCACCGTCCACTCCACGCTCATCAGCATCTTCTGTGTCTGCGTCTGGGGGGAATCGATGAAGCTGCCTTCAATAATGTCTCTGTGCTTTTGAGCCTCCTCATCGATCTGCAGCTGGCTGCTGGCTGAAGCTGCCTTTCCTACAGCAAACAGGGTCAGCACGCTGTAACCCCTGAAGCCTGTGGTGTTTCCCCAGGTCTGCCTGATCACATCTCGCCTCGTCCTGTTCTCTGGGCTGCTGCACACAACAATGAGCAGAAATATCTCTTGGTCGGGGCAAGTGGCTGTGCTGCTGCTGGTGTCAGAGAGGTTGGCCTTCAGAGGATCCAGGTGCAGCTTCCTGGCCCTCTCCCTGATCTCCAGAGCCTTGGCATCGGTGTAGGAGAGAGGCAGGGAGTGCAGGAAGTATTGCTCCAGTAGGTCTGCCCCGAAGAGCAGCACGTGGAAAAGCAGGACGTTGAAGAGGATGAAGCACCACTGGTGTGTGCGGAGCCTGCAGAGAGTCAGCTGGGGAACAGGAACGTGCACACTGAATTCTCCTGCCTCTCAAAAGGCTTTCCCCTCATTTTACACTAGATTCACACAAAGCAATCACAAGTTTTAGACCGTGGTCTTTGTATCAAAGCACTCCCAGGTTTCCTAATAATGTATTATTTTTTTCTCCTAGAAACTTAAGGACTCTACTTGTGGCACAGTGAACTCCCAAACTGAGGATGTTACCATGTTGAAAGCTTTCTGTGCATCCATGTGTGGAAATACTGAGGAATGACTTGCTATGAATAATTTTTAACTATTTTTAACCTGTTACTGCAGACCTGAGCTGTCCCTTAATATGTCCCTGAAGGAGAACTTTTGGTACTTGGCCTGACACTGCCCTATGAAAGCTGTCAGGGTTGGAATCCAGAGGGAAAGGCTGGGTTGGATGGGGCTTGGAGCAACATGGGGAGATGAAAAGTGTCCCTGCCCATGGCAGGGGGTGGAATGAGATGATCTTCAAGGTCCCTCCCAATCCCAATGTAAGAGGCAGCAGCACTTACCTGCATGGTGCTGGGAGCTGTCCCTGCAGCAGGGGCTCTCTGGGCAGTTCCTGCTGGCAGTGGCTCTATCTGGGTCTGCAGGATCCAGTTACTGCCCAGAACCTGCAGCCTGTGGCTTCCACCTCACCTGTCTGGGCAGAGGAAAGATGATCCCCGAGGCTGATCATGTTGCAGCCACATAAAACACAAAGCAAACAAACTCCTGGTCTTTTCCTTCATTAATTTCTGGCTCTCTGAGAAATAAGTGAAGCAAATGCTGGGGCTCACTTGGTTAAAGGAATCCCTGGCACTGTTGAGCCTGTCCTTGATCTCCCAGTCTGCTGCTGGCCCTGGGGGTTGTGTTTATCACAGCTGAGCCATTGTGGTGTTGGTCCCCCCAGTTGCTGAGCACTCTGCATCTCCTGAGCTGCAGCTTTGGGGTGTTTGCCTTGTGTGGGGTGGTGGGGGACACCCCGAGGCCGTGGCTGCAGCACACGGGGCTGTGTCCCTGGGCAGGCTGGGCCTTGGGCTGCTCCGTGTTGCTGTTGGCTCAGGCAGGGCTGTGCTGGAGCTGACGGGGCTGGGGAGCCACGGGGGCCTGGAAATGCTGCAGGGGGAAGTGCCAAAGACACCACAAACAGGATGGAGCTGTCAGCAGGGGGACAGTTGGCTTTGGCAGGGGAGCACTGAGGGCAGAGGGGCTCGAGGGTCCCCAGCAGTGCCCTGGGAGGGCAGGGAAGGGCTGGGTGATGGCAGCACTGCTCTCTGAGGGGTGGGTTGAGGCCTTGTGGGCACTCCAGCCTTCATGGGAGAGCAGGGAGATGATGATTTCTTTTGGATTTTGAGATTTCTCAGAGGTCAGGGGTCTGCATCCTTGGGTGAAGGGAGAGCACAGCACTGCTCTGGTTTGTCTTGGCTGGACCATTGCAAGGCTCCCTGCAGCATCCTCAGGGCAGCCTGGATTAGCCCAATGTCCCAGGGACATGGGGAAGGGCTTTGATTTCTGCCTTGAGGGGTCCAGGGTTAATCCCCAGCTCTGGCTGAGCTGCTCAGCTCTCCCAGCTGTGTTGATAGAGGGAACAGAGGAATTACAGACAAAACCAGGTTCCCAAAATCTGCTCACAGCTTGGAAGTGCATCTTACCCTGCTGAAAAACCCCAAAACACTCACACTGTTCAAATCCCAGTATGGATTTCTGCTTCAGGCTCTCCAAAAAGAGGGAAAGCTCCTTCCCTAGGGCTTGTGTGGCAGCTGGGCCACAGCTCCATCCAGCCCAGCCTCACACTCTGCAATCCTCACAGAAGTTGTGCTTTGAAGCTGGGTGAGCTGTCAGCACGGGAAGTGGCAGTTAAATGTGTGCCCTGAAATAAAAGGCTAATGAGGAAATATTTTTCATGTACAGTAATACAGCCCTGCAGCTCCAGATATCCATTCTGGGGGGGAAAAAAAATTTCTTCTTTGAAGATATTCTGCCTCCAGCTGAATCATTTAATCAGCAAATAAATACCAGTGTTTGAAACCTCTTACATTAAAAATTGAGTATCTTTAGAATAATAAAATAACAATAATAATAATAAGGCCCACGTGTGTATCATCCCTGGTGCAATTAGGCCCAGCGTGGTGCTGGCAGCACTGCTCTGTGGTGGCAGCAGCAACTTTGATACCAAATATATAAAATTAACACTCCCCAACCCCAGTCAGAGCATAGGCAGCTCTTGGATGTGAGTTTTTATTTATCCACAGAGCCTGGTGGAGTCCCACTGGGAGAAAGCTGAGGAGCAGCAAGGCAAAGACTGCTGGAGGGGAAAATAACTGAGTCCCTCAGCTCCAGGAAGTTTCCCTGGGGGTGATCCCTCCCTCACCTTTAACCCCAGCTTTCAGGCAAACACAACAGCCAGAAGCTCATGTGTGACCTTGTCTCACTTTTCAGAAAGGTAAAATGAAGCTCCTTTGGGGAAATCTTCACTTCCAGGAAGATCCAAGAGTCACCTGGAGAGGAGGGAATTCAGCACCCTGGAATGGCTGAAGTCAGGTCAGTGAGGGTGGGAATGTTGTTCCTACAGCTGCACTGAGACCCTGCACAGTCCTGGGGGTGTAAATTAGGCAGTCAAGCTGGAGAGCAGATTTTCCTGAGCCACAGGGCTAGAATTTGCTTTCTGTGAGATGTTTTCACATTTTCAGTACATTTTATGCCCAAGCAAACCTCACTACAGGAACAGAGATGTAACACTATGAGCAACCTGAGCTGTCCTAAAGCTGTGAAGTGTTCAGGCTGAAGGAGGTCTGGGTTTGGTTTTTTGGAGAGCAGGTATTTTGTGATAACCAAAGATGAAAGCAGAGCTGCCAGGAGGGTGGTGGGAGATTGTTGGAACTCTGGAGGCTGAAAATTTTAGGAGATGCTGTTGAGCAGGAGCAGCCTGGGGCAGGCAGTGGGTGCTGCAAGGGAGCAGCCCAACCTGCCGCTCCTCTAAAACGTCTCCTAAAGTCTCCTGGCTTCCCTCCCAGTGCTGGGAACATTTGGAAGGGGGAGCAGAGCCTGACTCCCCTCAGTTGTGCTCCACTTCACGTTGTGAGAATGCGAAGGGATGACACAGAGCTCTCAGGAGATGGAGCAGCAGGGGGAGGATGGATGGGAGTGATGGGGAAAATCCATGGAAATTGGGTTTCCCAATGGGAATTCATTCAAATGTGAAAGCTGCAGCTCAGCCTGCCCTGGATGGCCTTCTGGGCAGGGTGGACACCCCTCTCTGAGTGTCTTTTGCTCTCGGGCTCTTCCCAAAAGCCAGGTGGGTTTGCAGATTTTCCCTTGTGCCTCCTGCTCCAGGGACAGCTCAGAGCCCCTCTGTGGAACCCACCTGGCACAGCATCCCTTCCCACGAGGCATTCCCTGTGCTCTCACGGGTTCACTTGGCTGATTCTGAGGCTCAGAGATGCCCCTTGTCACCCCAGCTGTCCCCAGCCAGGGTGCTCTGGGAACACAAAGCACTCCCAGGTTGCCAAATTATTTGGATGCTACACAAAGGATCCCCTTTATTTCCAACCTGCCTTTTGCTGTTTCACCAGCACACACAGACCTGAGAGCACGAGGGGCTGTGGAGGGACCTGTCTGGTTTTTAATAACAGCATCAGTTGCAATAAATAGAGATGGTTGTCTGGGTCTTAGTCACCTAATAGCAATGTTTGTGCTCGAAGACATGATTCAGCTCTTGCAGGCAGCTCTTCACCTCCCATCCTCCATGGGGTTTGGGAAATGATGGAAGAAGAGGCTTTGTAAGAGTTCTACAGTGTGTGTTTCACTTGTTGTTTGATATTTAATGTCCCTTTGGGTATTAAATAAAAGTAGAAAACTGAGAACCAAGCCAACAACCCTGAGCATTGACACAGAAGACAAACATCTCTGTGCCTCCCAATGTGCAATGAAGGTGTCTTTGCTTCTGATTTAATGGCTTGGTTGATGACACTAAAACCATGTTTTTATAGCCAAGTTTCCAGCATTCTTCTTTTTGTTTTGCATCAGTCGAGGAGTTACAGAGCTCTCTCCTTTTTTATGGTATGTTTGATTATTCCTTCTTCAGATTAGTGACAGTTTGACAATTCCCTCCCTCTGTATTCCTGGATAACCACAGCCTCAACCCCTCGTGTGTTCTGCAAGGGCTGCATCCAGCCTCGGGAATGCTGAGTTAAACATGAGCTGAGTGGAAAGAGCATAAACCTGTGTGAAATGCTGAGTCGTGAGGCCACAGGGCCGAGCAGGTTTCCCTGGGTGATCTCCCTGCCAAGATGTCAACTTGACAGAAAAATTGCTTATTTTGCAATGGGCCAGAAGTTTCCTTGTTATTAATTCTCAGACCGTGCCGTGTTAGTTGTTGCTTTTTGATGCTTTTTTGGTGCTTTTTGCTTTTCCCTTTCACTCCCTGCAGGCTGTGTTTGTGCCTGGCAAATGGAGACTCACATCAAATTCATTTGACACGCAGCACATCCGCAGCCTGGGCTCAGCCTCTGCTTTGATTAAATTCAGTCCACGCTCTGACAACATTTCCAGCTGGGAGCAGATCCCGTGTCGCTGTTCCCCACTCCGTGGCTGCTCTGCCCTGCACTGGGCATTTCTCCTGGGAGGAATTCCAGCTGGAGCATTTCTCCTGGGCACCTCCCTGCCCTGGGGTGATGGAATCCCTGTGTGATGCACCCAAAAAGGCAAAGCTTTCCCGAGGTTGTGGGGGGAAATGAGTTGGATGCAGCTCCTGGGGTTTAAATGATGCCCCAGCCCATCCTCTGCAGGTGCTGGATGGATCCAGATGTGCTCCCTGGTGCCCCAGGGCTGGGGAGGGGCTGCAGCCCCCCAGCCATGGCCAAGGCTCCTGCTGGTGGGGCTGTCCCCATCACCCTCCTGGCAGGGGGTTATTGGGGGCTGGAGCAGGGCAGGGACCCCTCTGACACAATCCTGGAGCCCTGGGGATGGCTGGGCTGGCATGATGTGCTCTGCAGAAATGACTTCTCTCTCACTCTCGCCTCTGACTCATCCCACTGTTGCTTCCCACAGAATTTTTATTGTTCTCCCAGACACAGAAACAGCAGAGTTGAGTCTCTGTGCCCTGTGCCAGGCCCCTCCTCAGGCAGCTGGGCTGGGATCTGTCAGAGCAGCAGGGCCTTCCCCTGCTCTCATCCCTGGGGCTTCTCAGACTGGGGTTTGCCTTCCCTGGGAGCCCTGCACAATCCCCCAGTGCTGCTCTCTGAGCCTGGGAGCTCTTCACACACAGCACCAGGCTGTGGAGCCTTGGGATGTGCCCATTCCTGGGTGTGCTGCTCATTCCCTGCCCAGGCAGAGAGCAGCCCCTTGGAATGTGTGCTCTCCTGCCCTGGGAATGTCGGGGTGCTGAAGGGGCTCCCCAGCAGAGCTGAGGGAATCAAGGGAATGGTCCTGTAGTAGGAGGTACATGAAATCCTTACTAATTGTAATTTTGTGTCAGTGTTTGCTGGGAGACAAGGGCTTGTAACATGGACAGCATTTTGGGGAGTGCTGCAGATGGAGGTGGGAAGGACCAGCTCAGCCCCATGGCCTCAAAATTCTGAACGATGCCTGTGCTGAGAGCACTGCCCTGCCTTCCCCTGCCTTCCCCCCTTTGGGGGTGTGGGAATAGCTCTGTCCTGGAGCTGGGAGCAGTCCCCAGCACAAGAGCTCTTCCCTCAGTTAGGATGGCACCAGATGGCTCAGCTTGTCCCTGTGGTGGCCTGAGCAGCTGCCACTGGGGTGGCACCAGTGTCAGGAGCAGGTGGAACCAGTCCCACTCTGCCGTTCAAACATTTGGATGGGGATGTTTTCTCTCTTCTTCTGGCTCTTTCTCTTTCATTTCTCATTTCTCTCTCAGCATCTGACTGTAACTGTTTTAAATAATTCCTCCCCCGTGCCTGTGTTATCACCCAGCATGTCAACACGCTGCTGTGCCACCCACCCCTCTCCTCCCGGAGCTGCACGTTAACGCTTTGCACCAGATAATGTGAGGCAATTAGTGAATGGAGAATTAACCTTCCCACTTAAAAGCGGGCTGGGTTGGGAAGCATCACACGGGTGGATTGCACGGGGAGCATTAATTGCTTTTCTCTCCAATGACTCCTGGTGTAGGAGAGTCCATATGGAGAGGAGAGGAGGAGGAAGAGATGCTGCAGGAGAAACGAAGTTTCCAGCGCTGGAGAGAAGCGCAAAGCCCGGCGCATCCGAGTGGGGGCACTTCCCTCCGGATCCGGAGGCTGTGGCACGGCGGGGGCTGCGGCATCCACCGTGTGCCGATGGATCCCCCGAGCCCGGGAGCGGCGGATGCGAGGGTGGGGTACCCCGGGGTCACCGGGAGCTGCCGGGGAGACACCAAAGCTCTGGGAGCAGCGGGATCCCAGCGCGGATGGTGTCACCGTCCCCTGGGTGTGACTGAGGTGGCACAAAGCACAAGGGGCTGTGTGGCCGCTGCGTTTCTGTGCGAGCAGTTCCTTTATTTATTGGGGTATCCCCTCACCAGTACCGCTCCGGGGTCCCACAAAACGGCACCGCAGCGAGCTCACAACGGCCTGGGCTCGGAAAGAGGAATGAAAAAGAAGTAAAAAAGAGAGGAGTGTACCCGAGCTGGGGCAGAACGACCCCCGGGCCCCGCTGGGTGTGTCGGGGGTGCTCAGCGGGACCCCGCTCGGAGCCGCTCCCTTTGCGGCCGCTCACGAGGGGACACAGATTTGGGGACACTTCACATTTCACATCATTACTGCTGGCACCTCCTGGCACACGGGGCTGGACTTGGAGGGGAGGGAAGGCACCTTGGAGCCCATCCCGTTAACCCTTTCCTGGAGGCGGCCGGCTCGTTTCCAGGCTGCCCACGCTGTCCCCGGGCACGGGGCCACTCCCCAGCGGGAATTTGTTATTGCAGCGGGGTCTCCCGGGAAGATCAACGCTCCCGGCCCGGCCGCTCAGCACGGCACAGGAATTCCCGGGGCTTGGCCGCTCTGTTTGCTTTCGGCACGACCCCGAGGCGCAGCAGCGCTTAACACAAATATTTGTGTGGGTAGTAGAAAAAAAATAAAAATCCAACCAAATTTAAAAAAAAAAAAAAAAAAAAGAGAGAGAAGGGAAGAAAGAAAGGAAAGGGAAAAGGGGAAAGAGAGGAGAAAGGAAAGGGGAAAGACAGGAAAAAAAGGAGAAGAAAAAGGGAAATTAAGCCACCCAAAGGTCGCGCTGCCAGAGTCCAGAGGCGAAGGGGCGCGGATCGCGGGGGGATCACCTCCTGCTGCCCCGGTCTGGGGGGCCGGGGCGAGGCCGGCGGGGGCATCTCCGGGGGAGGAG
>JBBMKD010000049.1:1154454-1176233 GCA_037834095.1 Argya squamiceps
CCCCTGGATCCATCCCCGCGGGCTTCCCCCTGGGGCCATTCTTTCTCCCCCTGGATCCATCCCCGTGTGCTCCCCCCGGATCCATCCCCATGTGCTCCCCCTCGGGCCATTCCTGCTCCCTCTGGATCCATCCCCATGTGCCCCCACTCCCGAGCCAGGGAGCAGGGCCAGGCAGGCGTGTGGCACGTGCAGCTGGAGCTCTTTCCAGAGCAGATGCCAACAGCTCAGCTGTGCCAGCCAAGGCTGTGGGCAGGGCTGAATTCAGTCCCCAGATCCATCAGAGTGGTTGGAGGAGCTGCTGGGCTCACCCTGCTCCTCCAGAGAGACTCATTCCTGCTCCTGGATCTAAAGGGAATGAGCATCCCAGGCCTCCAGTCATCCCCATGGCTCCTCTGTGGTAGATCTGGAGCAGCAGAGCTTAGAGCAGCGTAGGGAAGGGATATCTCCCAGGGCAGCGTGTTGGTGTTCCCAAATCTGCTGCCAGCCCCATTTTCCCCCTGACGGGGAGGAGTAGCCATGAAACCCTCACTGCACAGCCCTGCACGGTGTGGGCTCCTCCTCCCCAGCAGCTCCTCACCTTTAACAGAGCCAAACCCAACATATGCTGGCACTGGGTTCCTCAGCCCAGCTCCAGATGGGACACACTGGGATGAAGAGCATTGGAAAACCTGAGGCAGCTTTATAAAAATTGATTTGGGTTTTCTTGTGTTTGCAGATTTTTCTTTTAATGACAGCATTCTTAATTGAGGTTTGTTTTTCCAGTTGTTCTGAAAGGCTGCAGGGGTGATTCCCAGCACTGTGTCTTAATTGCTGTGCTGCTTGGAGCTTTTTTAATTGATGTTTCCTCTCAGCTATTGGTGTGCTCTTGTGTCTTCATCTTAAGGCGGGTACCCCTGGACATTAGCAGGAAAGTTATGAAAGTAATAGAGCAAGGAAGAAACTCGGTTCTCTTGTAATTATAACTATTATTTTATTTTTAAAAATGGCCACTGCTTTTTTCTGGGGATATTGTTTTCACTGTCAGCAGTGGGCCCTTGCTTGCAATAAAAGTGAGAGCACGTAGCAGGCTGGTGGAATGAGCAGAGGTGTCCCTGGAGTGCTGCCATGTACGGCTGTGCCCTGAGGAAAAGGAAGAATAACATTGATTTTTCAGTTATTTAGTGCAATTTAACACTGTGGGCTCAAATTTCCATCCCTCCCTGGGGTGGTTTTCTTTTCCCACTTATTTACTTTCCCTTCGGTTTCTTTTCTATTTATTGGGGGAATGAGCTTGAAAGAGGAAACAGCATTTCAAGGCATTGAAACCTGTCTGAGTGAAGGGGAGAGCATGAGCCAGGGGTCTACAGGTGTTTGCTGGGGTGGGCACGTCCCCAGGGCAGCCCCTGGGGGCTGGCGTTGACCTTAGCCATGGAAAATCAACCACAGGGGCAAAATAAATTGTTTTACTCCCCTCAACCAGTTGTACAGGACACACTGAAAGTCCTGATTGAAAATTTCCCTGGCAAACAGAGTGCAGGGGGTGTGGGGAATGTTGGAATCTTGGCTCCTGCCCTGGTGAACTGGGGCAAAGCTCCTCACAGGGGTTCTTGGCGTGGCACTGAAACCTGGTGGGGCATTACTGGCTGCTCCTTTGTGCATCTCTCTGCCAGGCAGAATGCCTGGCATTCTCAGCCTGCTGGGAAAGGGCAGGGAGCAACTCCCACAGGAGAGGCAGGGGAGAAGCCTGGGTGGGTGTCAGGCCTTGGCAGAGCTCTCCCAGGGATGTATCACGAGTGTGAGTCTGTGTGCATGGCCCTGCTGAGGGAACACTGATGTTTGCCAGCACAGCAGAGCCCTGTGCCTGCAGGAACCCCCAAGGGATGTTGTGCTGCTTTAGGTGAGGCTGGAAGGTCGGGCTGAGACCAAAGCTGTCACCTCTGCTGTAGTGACAGCACGAGAAACAACTTGGCAGCTGTAGCTGTAATTGCAGAGAATGCATTAAATTTTAGTGCTGTGTTTTCCCACCGCTTTCTCTCATCACTGTTGCATTTTGTTCCCGAGGGAAATAATTTATTGCTGTTCTGAAGGTGGTGCTCATTGCTTTTCCTCTGCACAACCTGTTCAGTGTGCAGGAGTGTCAGAGCTGGGGCATGCCCTGCTCACAGCCTTGGGGACACAGAGGTTCCACTGCCTCTGTGCCCAGCCCTGTCCTGCTGCCAGCCCTGCTCAGGTGTGAGCTGCTCTTTCTGTGAGGGAAAAGAGATCACCAGCAGAGCCTGAATAACTTGATTAGTAAATGATGTATGGTTAGTAAGTTATGTGCAGTTAGTTCTCCTGTACGTGCTCCTGTGAGACATCTCACTCATTTTATTGCAGTCTGTGCAGCAGAGGGGCTTAGACAGGAATAAAAGGCTGGAACTTGAATCCAAACATCTGAAAAGTCCCACCAACAGCCAGGACCAATCCTTTGCTGTCTATTTTAGCTCTGCTTATCCAGAGAGACGTGAGCACGTTGCCAGTGAAGCCCCGCAGCGAGCACAGATTTCCCTGCCATGCTGCATTTGCCTCTGCTCCACTGGCACTTGTCTGGATCCACAGCAGAGATAAAGGTGTTCATTTGTAAATAAAACACCTCATCTTGCTCCTGACTGCCAGCTCGGAGTGGGTCACACAGGCTCTGTGCAAGGCTCTTGCCAGCTGCTCTCGGGTTGCTCACCAAGGCTTGGCAGTGCAGCCTCTCAGTCCACAAATCTGCACATTTCTTCTATTATCAGTCCATTAATTTGCTGCATTGCTGCAACTTTTTAAAAAAAATTATCTTTCAGGGAGTTCAGAGTTTAGATTGCTACATCACACTTTGTGTAAATTAATAGCATGGAATTTCATCGGCTCTGTGACCTCATTTCCTCTCTTTGTGAAGCTTTTTCTTGCCATTTTAGCAAAATTTAAGGCTGGCTGTTTTACTGCAGGGAGATGATCAAAGTCCAGGCTGCTGGAGCAGGCAGGTCCCTGTGGTGACAGTCCGTGGGGAGGTGGCAGCCTCTGCTCTCTGTTCTGTCCCCACAACCTCATTGGCGATGTCTTAAGATCTCCCCTGCATAGCCAGAGGGCTGGAAGGAGGTTTTCAGGGTTGCAAATCCCCTGGCAGGTTCAGCATTTCCCCCCTTTAATGATTCCAAGTAATAAATAATTGATAATGAGGAAGTTTGTGGTGCTAGAGTTGAAATGCAAGGCCTCGGTGAGACAGAAATGCCACGGATGTTAGTGCACCACCAGCAATTAAAGGAATGTTTCCCAAAGTTCAATGCTTTCCAAACTTCTCAAACTCAGAAAACTTGTCCTTTAAAGCAGGAGGCCTGGAGCAGTGGGTGAAGCAATGCTTGCAAGCGTTTTTCAGAGTTATTTTCTGTTCTAAACCTCCACCAGCCATGTGGTGCAGGGGCAGACGTGCTCTGCCAGGGCCTTCCGTGCCTTTCTGGAAGAACTCCAGGAGCTTTGGGTTGGCTTTGCCTATTTGGAATTGCACAGTGGCCACAATTGCTTGGTCTTGCTTCTGTCTTCCTCCAGACAGACCATCTGCTGATTTCCTCCAGGAGACAGCCTGGAGCTGTTTGCTGACAGTCACACAGGACATGGAAGTGCTGCTTTGTGAGAGAAAGAAAGGTGGGGAGCAGAATTTGTGATGGGCACAACACCTCGGGGTTGGGACACCTCCAAGACCATCCCTCTGTGGTCAGTCCCAACGTGTGCTGGGTGCCAGCCCTCAATTTAGGGATGAAATACAGCCAGATGTATTTTCTGCATGCCAGGGTACCTCTCACTGGTGTTTTTTCCCCCTGTGATGTTTTCCCCTGTGGATCCCTCTAGCCATGGAGGGGGTGCATCCTGCTGGGGCTCTCCCCACCCTGCTGGCCGGGTTGTTTTCCCTGCCTGCCTCCCTGCAGCAGTTGTGTGGGTGTGCAGGGATGTGTGACATAATGTACAAGTAGCCAGGGCCGGGGTTCAGAGCCGGGCCAGCCCGTGGGCGCAGCCGGAGGGAGGGAGGGAGGAAGGAGGGACTGTGGGGAAGGAGAACAGCACACGCTGCCGGCGTGAGGTCAGAGGGGTAATGCAGAGTGAAACAGCCGTGAATTACCTGGGGGAGGTGGCTGAGGGAAGTGTGGGGAGGGGGGACACAGCCGGGTGTCCCTCAGTGAAGCTGAGAGCTTCCATCACACCTTTCCTTCGTGGCGCTGCTGTTCTGATGAACTAAAATCTCGCCTGATGTGAGCTGAGAAATAACCGAGGGTTGGGTTTGTACCTGAAATATCCTGGTTTTGCTCAGTGGAGCTGAGCTCTGGTGAGGTGCTGGCTGCCCCGGGGTGCTGTGCCACCGTGTCACTGTGTCACCCTGTGTGTGTGGCACTCTCTGGTTGGAGCTCCCCGGCACTGGAGCTGCTGCAGAGTGAGGAGCAGGGCTGGGACTGTTCCCTCAGGAGCCTTCTGCCACTCAGAGAGGGGTTTGTGTCCCTGGATGGGGTTCTGGGTGTTGCATGAAGTGATGGAGAAGAGCTCAGGTGTTCCCTGTGACACCTCCTGGTGTCACTGGGGATGTCCAAACTGCTCCTCACCTGTGTGACAGCTCTGCCCTGACCCGCTGGGGCTGCCAGGGTCTCTCCCTCTGTCTCTGCCCCACTGCCATTGCTTTGCTGAGCAGGATTTCATGTTGCTGCTGTCACCGGTTCCTTTGTCACGGATGGTTTTTGCCGCTGCTCAGTGAGATGGGCCCTCTGGAGGCCAGCGCACACATCACTCCCGTCCAGCTCCTCCACAAATCCAGGCAAACTGGCGTTTTCTAATGCTCTCCTGGACCCTCTGTTGTCACCTGTCTCTGAGATTTCGGTTGTAGCTTTACATCAATCTGGCTGCTATGCGGTGTTTGTGTCTGTGGGGTGCAGGGGAGTGAGGAATGGGTCTGTCCATGTCTCCTGTCTGGGCAGTCACCCACGGCCACCCTGCCAAGGCTGCAAACTAGGACCCTCCACCCAGCCAGGGTCCTGAGGAAGGATCCACCCCCCCTCTGCATGTCCCAAACTCTTGGAGTTAAACGTGGATCTGCAGGTTGAGTCCTCCCTTCCTCATGTGCTCTTTGCTCCTCTTCCCTTTTGAGAGAAGGCCCAGGTTCCCTCAAGCCTGGTGCTGGTTTGCAGAGGGCTGTGATGAGTTCCTCCCTCCAGGATGGGCTTTGTCCCTCCCCTGTACTGCTGGGGATGGACACAGGTTCCGTGTGCTCTCACCCTCTGCTTCAACACCAGGATTCTTAAAACAGCTTCACTTTGAGGTGAGGCCAGCCCCAGTCACACCCTCTGTGTCTGACCTGGGATCTGCGGGGCTTTGGTGCGTTTCGGTGCGGATTTCCTTGAGCAGCGATCCCCCTCCCTGCCGGCTGTGGCTCCCACGGGAATTCCCCAGCTCATTCCCATTCCCGGACCGTCGGGGCTGGTGTTTCCCCCATCCCGGAGCGCTGGGGCTCGGGGGGAGCCGTGGGGGAGTGCGGCTGTGTTTGGCTTAGACTCTCTGCCGAGCTTCCTGCAGCCCACGCAGCCTCCCGAGCAGCCGAGCGTGGCTCTGCAAATTTAGCAGCTCCCTCCAGGCAGGGAGCTCTCTCTTCCTGGGCTGTGGGCAGAGCCATCGAGCTGTTTGTTCCCTGTGCCTCATTCCCCATGTGCTGCGGGTGACTATTAGCAAAGTCATCGCTTTCCTCGAGCTTTGCTGCGACGAGTTTCTTGTTCCAGATCACTGCAAGGGGGTTTGGTTGGGAGCTGGACTTCCCAAATTCCCCTCATGCTGCTCCCAGCCCTCTGTGAGCTTCAGCCGTGACTCCAGCACTCTGCTGGGCTGCCGGGGAGCAGCTGGAGCATGAATCTCACGGTGGCTCCGTGGCAGGTATGTGCCACCTCCCTGGTGGCAGGAGCTGTCAGGGAAAAGGTCTCCTCTGTCTAAGGAGAGAGGAATGTTTCTGGGGGAGCAGGTGGTGTAGATGTTTAGCAAATGTCAGCTTCAGACCTCGCCATCCTGTGGGCAGGAGTGACATTGCTGAGGAATGTGTTATCCTGTCAGAAAGCAGCAAAAAAAAATTCCCCCAGGGAAATGTTTACGAGCGAGGCAGGGCTTTGCCAAAAGTGGGCGTTTTTGCACCACGGAGCGTGAGCTGCTGGGAGCAGTGGGATTCCTGCTCCAGCTCACATCACCCTTACCCACAGGACGAGCACCTGGCTGAGCCACTCTGCCTTGGTCCTGAATGCCTCCCTCACTCCTCAGAGCAATTTAATTTGAGTGGCCTTTTCACTGATGCACGGTGTTGGTTTGTGGGTGAGCAAAAGGCAGTTTAAACAGAAAAGGATCCTGCAGATGGGTATCAAATCCAGCTTTTCAAAGCTAAAACTCATTTCAGACAAACTCTGTCTGTGGTGGCATTGCAGAGACCGAGAGAAACTCGTTTGCCCAGTGTCCAGTATCAGTGTGTGAAGTGCATAATTGCATCGGGGCTGAGAGCTCCGTATGGGAGTATTGTTTGAAAATCTTCTCATTTAATAAAATGGGTGGTAATTGGCTCTTAGAGAGTTTAATTGGAATAATTGGCATGGACGATGGTGTGTTAATTTAGTTTGGTGTTTCTAATGCACAGTCACGGTGTTTGCTCAAGGACAGAAGGGGGATTAGGTGCTGCCCATATTTCTCAGCAAGAAGTTGCAGCTGGGCTCTGGAAGGCATTTACTGGATGAAGCTGTTTAGTTACTGCACTTGCAGTTGGATTTTGGAGATGGATTTGCTTCATTTACAGTTTGATGCAATCACACCCCCACTGCTGAGAGCCAAGGCCTCCTCTGACACTTCAGTTCCCACCTCAGATGAGTTGGGATTGGTCTTTCTGCTCGTCTGGAGCAGCTCCAGCTCCTTGGCACGGGGACATCCCTGTCCTGAGGTGCTCGCACACACGTGTGCAGGAATGTGCTCATTCATGAGCCAGCACACAAGGAAAAGGATGTTCATGTTCTCTCCCCAGCCTTTCATCCCTGCTTCTCTGAAGTCTCTCAAGACCCATCAGTTCCATGTCAGTAAAGCAGCACCATGAGGTTTTCCTGTGTACAAAAAAGGTTTTGCAGTCTCTTTCCAGCCTGGAGATGTCTCAAGCTGTCATCTCAGAGCTGCTGTTCAGGGACTGGCTCTGCTGCAGGAGCTCCTGCTCTGTGGGGTCACTGGGAGTGTGAGACAGTGACACAAAAGCCATTACAGCTCCTCAGCCTCTTCCAGAGCTGTAGTTTAACAATTTTCCCCTTTTCATCTTCCTCCAAATGCTTTTAAAGCTCGCTATTGTCACTTTGTTTGGATCCTTCCCACACAGCAATTGCACTTAGAACTGCCCAGTGCTGATGGGGAGATTTATTGCCGGCAGCTATTGTGCGAAAATTGAGAGGAAAAACAATTTCTAGGCGGCTCCTTTACGGCCTCTAATGGGAAATATTTCTTCCTCGCTAAGAACTTGTAAATGGTTTTAGTGGTGGATGCTGTGTCTGTGCCTCAGGGATGTTCAGCCTTCCAGGGTTCAGCAGCACAAATGGTTTTGCTTGCAGACATGTGCCCACCTCACTGTGCATACACCAGGGCTGCATTTAAAACAAAAAAAAACTCACAAAAAACTCTGACAAAAGAGCAAAGCTTGGATCTCAGACCCCAGGTGTCACTGTTAGGGACACGAGAGAACTACACTCACTCTCAGATTGAAGTGAGGAAAAGAAGGGCAGTTTATTATGATTTGGGGTTTAAATAGGATTTGGAATGTGAATAAGGATTGGGGGATGAGAGGAACACCTCTCTGACCTCAGTGGTCAAACCAGCAACCCATTACAGAGAGAGATGAGGAAACAATCTACTTGTTTATGTTACATGGGTGAAAATCTGTAGTAAAAATATGTAAACAAGATCATCAGAAGGCTCAACAATCAGGGCGACACCCAGGGAGGGAGTGAGGGGAGTGAGGACTGGGATTTCAGCAGGAGGAGGAGGCAAAGGAGGGGTGTTCCTCTCTGTGGCAGGGAGTTGTGAGAGGCTGGATGGGTCCCGTGCCCTTTTCCAGCTCTGTGTTTGGATGTGCTGGAGGAATCCCCCGTTCCCTTTCAAAGGAGGATGATTCACAGCAGGCACACTGAGTGCTGCTGTTCCAGCACGGGTTACTGAGCACAGGACAGCACCAAGATCCACTTTGGGACCTCACAGCTGCTTTTCCTGAGAAACTTTGGAGAGCTGGAACAATTACCCAAATTTTAAGGCCTTTTTCTCCCCCCTCGATGCTTTTTTTTTTACTCTGTTTCCCACAGGCAGATTTTAAGGAGGAAAAGCAGTACAGCTGAACATGCTGGTGAAGATATTAATCATGATATAATTCAATTTTAATTCCATTAGACACCTTAAGAGATCGGGGAGTTTCTCACTTGGTTTAATTGACTCTTTTCCAGATGATGAAGCTGCATGATCTGGCACTTGTTATAAATGTCTGTTTATTAAACCATCTTTCGTGCTAAAAGCCTTTGCCTGGCCAGGATGGATATAAATGGAGAGGATGATATTTGCACTTCAGTCTTTAAGGAGACACCGTGTGAAAAATTGCAGCCTTGTCTTTTTCATTTCTTTGTGTCTTTATGTGAGAGATGAGAACAGGCCAAGGCTTTTTTTTTTTGCTGTGCTTTTTTACTGTAAATGTTGGAGGCAGCCAAGATGTGTGAAACAGCATTTGCTGTCACACCAACTCCTGGAGTGAATATTCCCTTTCCAACAGATTATTTGGTCGTGGCAGTTGAACCAAAAGCTGATGAGCAGATAAGGGCAATGGTGGATAATTTAAAATAAATAATTAAAATGAAATAATTTTTAAAAAATTAATTATTAAAAATAAATTCTAAAATAAAATTTTAAAAATTATAAATTAAGATAAATAATTTAAAAATAATTAAAAACCCTTTTGTGCCTTTAGTTCACCTTTGGCTCCTGCCCTGACTTACCAGGCAGCTCTGGGGGGAAATTCCAGGGGGTTTTTTTTGTGCAAAACTTCCTGGATCTTTTTCCCCCAGGGACACAGTTTGACACATCCTTTTTCTTTTGATGCCTTGGGGCTGACCCCTGCTTTTGGCTGGATGGGGAAAGAGAGAACGTTTTTGTGACTTGGGCATTACAGTCACCTGGCTGCAGGTGGCTCTGGGCACATCCCCTGGCTGCAGGGACTCGGCTCACAGCAGAACCCACAGCTACAGCAGGATGTTGATGGGTAAGCCAAATTTTTTTTTCCCTTGTTGAAGTTAAAATAAGAAACGTTCTTGGAGATCAATGGTCTGGTACAACCCCCTGTTCTAGTCCTTCCCACACAGCCTGATGAGGCTGTCACAGACTCCGTGGAGTTCATGCCTCATTTCTGCAGCACACTGTGAATTCCTCTTTATGGGGACTTGCCATTTTCTCTGTCTTATGTAATGCATCACAAAAAGAATGCTGAGAGAAATGAAAAAATGCATGGGGAATGGTACCTGGCATCATCCAGCCACCCTGGGGAGGGAGGAAAATGTTATTACCACGAGACATAATTGGCAGTGCTGACGGAGAGCCCTAAAGCCAAATTTTCTTCTTTGAATGTCAATCATTTTTCTTGGATTTTTTTAGAAGTTTTATGGAAGTTTTTAGATGCTGAAATTGCCCACTTTTTTCAGCAGAAACCCTTAGCACCATTTAATGAGCAGGCACTGCTCTGCATCACATTACGATTTCAGTGCCTTAAAAGCAAAGCTGCTGCAGGAACATCATGCCAAAAGAAGAAAAAAAAAAAGTTCGGAGCCCTTTAAAACCGCAGAGTGGGAATCACTGTGAAATTTCTTCCTGGTGAGCTCTGCCAGGCGGCTCAGAGGTGTTTGCAGCTGCCTGTGCCTCCGGAATGCCGCGGTGCCGTCTCCACCCGGAGCACCACCGGCTCCTCCAGGCGCTTTGCTGCCGGGCACCAACCCAAATCCCGGCGGGGTTCGTGAGAGGTGCGTGGGGAGCACGAGGAGCCTCTCCAGCTCCTGCTGTCACATCCCCTGGGAGATGCTGGGGTGAATCCAGGGCGAGCTGGGGGTGTCCCCCTGGAGCTGGGGGTGTCCCCCGTCCCCCTGGAGCTGGGTGTGTTCCCTGGAGCTGGGTGTGTCCCCCAGAGCAGAGTGTCCCCTGTCGCCCGGAGCCGGGTGTGGTCCCCCCTCTGGAGCCGGGTGTGGTCCCCCCTCTGGAGCCGGGTGTGTCCCCTGGAGCAGGGTGTCCTCCTGGAACTGGGTGACTTTTTTGGGTGCTGCTCTGCCACATCCTCAGTTCCTCCCTGCTCGATTTGGGTGCTACCCTGTCACCTCCTCCTGGCTGGGTTTGGGTGCGGCCCCTGCCATCTCATCTCCTCCTGGCTGGATTTGGGTGCTGCCCCAGCTGGGTTTGGGTGCTGCCCTGTCACCTCCTCAGCTCTTCCCAGCTGGATTTGGGGGCTGCCCTGTCACCTCCTCTTGGCTGCTTTTGGGGTGCTGCCTCTGCTATCACTCCATCTCCTCCTGGCCGGCTTTGGGTGCTGCCCTGTCACCGCCACCTGGCTGGGTTTGGGTGCTCCTCTGTCACCTCCTCAGCTCCTCCTGCCTGGATTTGCGTGCTCTCCTGTCACCTTCTCCTGTCTGGGTTTGGGTGCTGCCCTGGCTGCTCCTCCTGGCCGGGTTTGGGGGCTGCCCTGTCACCTCCTCCCAATTGGGTTTGGGTGCTGTTCTGTCACCTTCTCCTGTCTGGGTTTGGGTGCTGTTCTGTCACCTCCTCAGCTCCTCCTGGCCGGGTTTGGGGGCTGCCCTGTCCCCTCCCCAGCGCATCCTGCCCGCGGTGCCCGCATCGCTCCGCAGCCGGGGCTGACTCATGCTCGGGGACTCTGCCCAGCCCCGGCTGTGCCTGGGTGAGGACCCGGCGCCGCTCTCATTAAATCTTGGGAAGCAGAGAGTGACCCCGTTATGTACCCACCTGGAAAAGTGACTTGGCCGTGCCTCATTACTGTGTGCTCTGCCTGCCTGGAGACTTTTCATGCTTCCCTTGCAGATATATATTTAGATATTTTTACCCGAGGGTTTTTAATTTCCTCGCTGGCTTAAGCAGCTGCGGCAGGTACACACTTTACCTTCCCTTTTTCCTCCGGCCATTTTAGCCTGCCGTCGGCTTTGTAAAGGAGCAGGAAGAGATTGGGAGGCACAGAAAAGCTTCAGGGTCTCACTGCTCTGCTTGTGAGCCTGTCAGATTCACCCAGGGGTGGGAGCCGTGTCGGCAGCACCGCGGCTTTGTAGGGGAGATTTGTTCAGCAGCTGCTCGGGCGTGCTCTATTTCTCCTTCTCCCCGCTAAGCAGCCCCGAGTTACCACACCGGGATTGCAGCTTTCGTGCTCGTGGCTGACGAGCCACACTTAGAGAGGTAAAAATGGCTTTGCAAAGGCTGCGATGACAGTTCTGGGATTCAGCGTGAGGCTTCCGCGCCGCGGTTACATAAGGGCTGCTCCCACTGCCGGGGACCTGGGGAGTCACCTGGGGAAGGGGACCTGCCCTCCCTGCTCCCCGCCAGCCGAAATGAGGGGTTTTGTTTGGGAATCGCCTCCCTCCATCTGCAGAGAGCTGTTGGGCAGCGGCTGAGCCCCCGGCAGTGGGAGCAGCCTCGTGGTTCTGGGTGGGAGGGAGATTTCAGGGCGCTGCTCCTATCACTGGGCAGTTTCTGGAGTCCTGGGTCCTCTCTTCCAAACCCTAACGTTTGGAATTTAATATTTGAGATATTAATGCAGAGAACACTGGGAAGAGCAGAGAAATCAAAGGCTCTTCTGGTACCAGCCCGTCCCCCTCCGGGCTCACAGCCTGCCTGCAAGCTCTGGATGTGTTTTCTTACTTTACATAATTTTTCCATCTCTCCCCATCAGCCCAGCTCTTCAAAGGCTTCCTTCTGTTTCCAGCTCTGTTGCAGCTGCTAAATCTGCTCTCCTCTGTGCTTTCCAAAGCGTTCCTCCTTCTCCAAAACTCCATTGCTGCAGTTTATTGGAGAAGTCTCCCAAACTCTGCCAAGGGCTGGCTGGGTGATGCAGGAGCTGCTGCCTCGTTCTGCTGCCAAGGCTAAATAGGGAAAGCGAGGGAATAAAACACAGGCAGTGAATTTCTGCCTGTGCCGTGCAAATCCTGCTGCGGCCCCGCTCGGCCAAAGGTTGCTGCAGGTGTGTGATGATGTCAGTGAAAATCAGTGTTCCCCCGCTCCAGGCTCTCTCCTGGGGGGTGTGTTTGGTTTGCCAGGATGCCAAGGGACCCCCAGAAGTGCAGTGGGGATGGAGCAGCCCCCCAGGCCCACCGTGGTGGGAGCTGATCCCACAGAGATCCTTGGAGGTGAGTCCCCTCCAAAGGTGGCTGAATGGAGAGAGGGAATTTGGTGCCGTTGTGATTTTGGCAGCCGCACTCAGCCCAACTGCTGTCCCAGCCAGATGCTGTGATGACAGAAACCCCTGCAGTCTGTGAACTTTTCCTGAAATGCTTTTAATGACAGCTTAATAATAACACTCAGTGCTGGGTACAGAGCTTCTCACCCCTGGAACCGAAAGGCTTTCGTGAGAAGGGTGAAGGACCATTATCCCCCGTGCTCGCAGGAGGGGAATAGCTGCTTTTATTTGTGAGCCTAATTATAACAAGTGGAATTAATCAACTTTTCATATGAATGGTGTTGCTTTTTAAAGACAAATGCCAGAAAGGAGTCCTAGAGACAAAGGAGGGCTGGAAGTGGTGTAGAACTCGTCAGAGCCTGTGGAGCAAAGGCATTAACCCTGCCAAGGCAGAGTGGGGAGGGAAAGGCCAGGCAGGGCCCGGTGTGGGTTCAGTGGTGCCCTGGGTCGTGCTGAGGGGGTGTTTGTGAAAGCTGCTCTTGTGCTGTTCCCTCTGCCCTTCGCCTCTCCAGCTGCTCCAAGCCCCATTGCTTGGGAATATTCTCCCAAATCCTGAGCATCCTCTGATTCTCAGTGCACTCCGTGTGGTTCATGGAGGAATTCCATTGAAATAATTACTTTAATCATTGATTAGTTTCTTTGTGGGAGGACTTAGAGGCCACAACCTGTTCCTGTGAAGTCAGAGAGTTTTGAGGTTTTTTTCCCCCTCCTCTCTGTCCTGCTCTACATCCCTCTGGTGCATCCTGGCCCTCTCCAGCCTGCAGGGAAGAGAAGTTCTTCTGCTGAGCTCGGGGAGGTTTGGCTGCGGCCTCTCGGTGTGGCAGTAATGGGCAGTGAGTACCCCAGCGCTGTGAGTGCAGCCCTGAGATGCTTTCTGTGCTCTGCCCTGCTGCTCACAGGCCATTACCGCCTGGATTCACCTCGAAGGGAGCCGAAATCCTGAGAAATCCGCCCATTATCTCGGGCACTCAGCTGCTGAGTGGGGAAAGCTCGCAGAGAGTGGGGAAGGCAGGACCCAGCACCCCCGGGGACAGAGGGCACGGGAGATTCAAGGCAGGACACGTTTGCAAAGTGTTTTGAATTGCAAAGTGCAGCCACTCCTGGCCCTGGGCTGCCCCAGCAGCCCCGCGGGATCCGTGTCTCTCCCAGCGGGTTCAGCCCCGGGAGAGCCCCAGCTCACCTGGATGCCCCTCCCTGGGAGTGGCAGGTAGGAATCACCCCCCACCCCAGCTCTCTGCAGCCCATCAGGAAGGATTTGATCCTGTAATTTAAATTTCATCTTTGACAGAGCCCTGCTGGCTCTCCCAGCAGTGCTGAGCTCCCGCTGCCATGCCAGGGGCTGCGGGCCAGGGAGGACCTTCCTCTCCAGGCTAATGGAAAGAAAATGGAGAGAAGTTTTTTTTTTAATTGACTTGGGATCAATAGATAAAAGTATTTCCTTAGCACTTTTATTAATAAAAACCTACATCCTTGCTGCCCAGGGAGGGTTCCCAGGCATCTGCTGTATATTCTAATACTTACAATCTGCATTAATCAATGTATTGGTATTGTATGTTTGACTGTAAAAAGAGCTGGAGCTCTTTGGGTTCAACTCTCCCACTAACTGTAATTCCAGAAGATGATGGACAGTCAAAAATCCTGGCAGAAGGAGCTGTTTTGTTAGGAAAAGGGTTCCTTGGGGCACCCTGGAGCAGGGTGTGCTGTTGGGGGAGCAGGTGAGGGGATCCTGGCAGTCTCAGAGGGTTCTGAGGGTGTCCCAGCACCACATCCCTGTGTGTGGGAGCAGCTCTGGCACTGCACAGGGATGGAAAGGCCACGTTCTACTCAGAGAAACAGGATGAAGCACCAACAGTTTTTTATTTTCTTCTTTTTTTTTTTTTTTTTCTTTTCGGCAAATTTACTATTTTCACTGAGGCAAATGTCAGAGGAAAAAAACATTCTGGTGAGGAAGCAGAAGCTCCTTTTTTTCTGTGATTTTAACTTCCATTGGGATAGAGAACGATTAGTAAACAGAGAAAAGAATTCAAATCTTTAGGTTTCCTCAGAAACACGGACATTTCCAGGCACTTCTGCTGCTGAGGGATATTTCAGCTGGTGTGTTTTTGTTTTTGTGGCTTGGCTGCAGGATCCTCGGTGGGATGGGGGGTGGCTTTTGCAGGGCTCTGCCTGAGCCTTGGCAACCTCCAAACACTGGCAGCTTTTGAAAAACAATTTTGCAGAGTGCCTGGTGACAATGTAGGGCATTCTCTGGTGACTCTGGGGCAGAACTGGTGCGTGTTGCACTTTGTGAAAAACACTCCAGCAAGAGGCTATGCCAGGCAGCTTCGTGCATTTTTCTGAGTATTAGTGGCCCTCTGAAGTTTATTGAGCTGGTAATGTCGTGCTGTGACATTTGTTGGGGTCTTGAAATGCAGGAGGTGTTTGTAGCAGTAATAAATTATGTTGGATCTTGTTTTTTCCCTGGTGTTATTCAATAAAGGGAGGTCAGGGTTGCTCTGCAAAGGCTCAGAAGCACAGGGGGGCCATGCAGGGAAAGGTGATTTTCCTAGAGCTGCTTGCCAAGTGTGTCCAGGGGTTTCTGGAGGGATGATAATGAGCATTAATGGCTTTTCTGCTCGGGCTCCATGGAGTTAACACTTTGTTTGTATGCACACAGCCCCTCCTTAGAGCAGCAGCTCTGAAAGCATCTCCTGTGAGCTTCTGACTGCTCGTGAGCACAAGCTCTTCTTCCAAACTGTGGTTTCCCACCCAGGTCACTATTTGTGGGTTTGGGATGATCTTTGCAGAGCTGGTGCCTTTCAAGATTTTTGAATACATTGACCTGTCTGTCCTGAAGGAGGTCTTGCAAAGCAACACCCTTGGCTTGTATCTGAACAGAGCGGGTTTGTTTGCCTGAAGATGGGAAAAATCAACCCCTTCCTGTATCACCAACTGCTTCTAATGGACAGGGGGATGGTTTATTATTAATAAGTTGGATATGTGAGTAAAGGGAGTTTTGGCAGTCAGGACTGAAGGCGGCCTGGATAAAAGGCAGAATATTTAACAATGCAGTTGCTGTGGATTCAATTAAGAGCAATGAGGAATCTGCTTCTTTCCTGATCTTATTTTCTGGAATATTATTACCCCTGCAACTGCTGCTCAGCAATTCCCAGCCATCCCTCCAGTCCCCGGCACAGCAGTGGTCTCTGCATAATGTAGATGCTGAAATGAGAAATCAGCACTTTGTGATGGGCTCTCAAACTAAAATTAAACCTCAATTTCCTGGCTTGCAGTCAGATGGTTGGGTTGGCACTCAGCTGGCCCGGGGAAGTGTTTCTGGACAGGAGGAATTCTTATTTGGGCTTTGATGTTACCGAGGTTGTGCCTTGTTGGTTTTCCCCACCTGGTTTCCCTGGGAGGACGTGCTGTACAAACAAGGTGCTCAGTGTGGGGCTGGCTGTGGGGCAGGAGAGCAGGGGATGTGTCCCTGCAGGGCTGGCTCAGGTGACACAGCCGTGGCTCTTTCTAGGAACAGGCTGCTCCCCAGCCAGAGGCAGTGCTGGATGTACTGGGCTGCATTCACTCTGAGTTTCTGCCTCACTCCTCCTCCCACTGCTCTTTTTGACACAGCAGCAGCCTGGGACTGTCAGGGCTGGGAAGGGGAGAGGCTCTGTGTCTTTAGGTGAAGCAGGGAACACATTGAATTGCTGAGGGAGGAATATTTTTCTGACAGAAGCACAGCAGAGGAGCTGCTCTGGCAGCTCAGGGCAGGGCTGAGCACTCTGAGTCACTCTGGGGGCTCACAGATGCTGTTCTCAGGTTTGTGCGACCCCTTTTCTCCCCCAGAAGGGGAGTGGTTGCTCAGACCCGCAGCCCTGGCTGTGGTTTCTCGTGCCCTGGTGTCAGATCATCCCCCTCTCTCTGGTTTTCCTGTCTTGGTTTGTGTTTAGGCTGTTGATAGAAAAGGAGACTCCATGGAGAGGCTTCTGTGGGCAGGATCTGAGCTCCTCGAGGGGCTCTTTGATGTGCTCTCTGTCACCTCCTGCACAGCACAAGTGTGACAGCAGAGTTTATATTTTCTGTTAAAATTCCCCAGGTCTTTCCCTAATCCCTCTTCAGTTCCTGCTGCTGTGTGAGGGCATTAGTGCTGAGATGAATAACTTAAGCCTAAGCCCCTTTTCAGGTCTATTTACAAGCCTAAAATTTATGTTCTTCTGCAATTAGGAGTTCAATAGAATATAGAATTCATCCAAAAAGTGACACCTGATTGCCCCGTCCCAGTGGCTCTGTGGCCCAGGAGGATTTATCAGGGCACACTCCAGCCCAGAGGGCTGACAGATTATATTTGGTGTTTGAGAACAACCCTGAAGTAAAGAGATATGGAGCAATAAGTTGAAGAGTCTGAATGAAACCATGAAGCAGAAAGGAATGACTTGGGTGGAAAATGAATGTATTGAGCTAATGAATCATTTCGAGGCAAAACAAGAAATTAAATGTACGCTGAAAGCTGGCACATTAAGAAAAGGGCTGCGGGTTTTTTATCCATTTTGCATTTCCAAATGCTGAAACAAAGTCTGTTGGATGGTGAAATCTCATTAAGAAATAATGCTGGGAGCAGGGAAACCAGGATTTGGTTAACAGGAAATGGGGATTTTGCTTCTCCTCCCAGAGCAGCTGGGGACTGCCTTCGTGTCATGGGGCAAGGGATGGGTGGGTGCTGATCTCTGGGGGAAGAGCAGAGCTCAGAGTGCCTGGCAGCTCCTGGCAGGACAGGGGAAGACAAGGACTGGCCTTTTCCTCCCAGAATTTGGTTCAGGACGGTGATTCTGGGTGTTCTGACAGCCTGGCAGGGGGATGGAAAGTGTGGTTAGGGCATGGAGCTGTGCCAAAAAGGAATTGTCAGCTTTCCATTCTGAAAGGGAAATACTTTGGATCCCAGAATTCTCATCCCCAACACCTCCTGCTCTCCCAGCCAGCCTCCTCACAGCTACAGGTCCCAGGCTCTGGGATGACCCCACCAGTCAATACATTGACTTTTTGTGCTAAAACATTTCAAGAAATCCTGTGGTGGAGCCTGACTATCCACATTGATTTAGGTCATGGCGTGGTGACCACCAGTGAATTTATTCTTTATTTCCAGCCTGCAAAGGGGCAGCACCACCCTGCAGTGGGGCTGGGCCGTGGGGCAGCGTTGGTGTGATGGGTTGGCACAATTTGGGGTGGAGTTTGCACAATTTGGGGTGGGGTTGGCACCTTGGGGGTGGCGTGGCAGGAGCTGGGTGACACGCTGTGGTGACACTGCTGTCCGTGGTGCTGAGCCCCGTGCCCCACACAGGCTGTGGCACCTTTGAGATGCTTTTTGTTCCTTCAAGGTGCTTTTTGTCCCTGGCTGCCATCAAACACAAGCAGGAGCAGCTCTGGACTGGTGGTATTCCCAAAGTAGGGAAGGGTTCAGGACCCTTTCCAATCCCACCTGTGCACTCAGGTGTTACCTCCAGCTCAGCTCTCCCCTGGCCACGCTGAATTCTCCTTTCTGATGGATATCTTGACAAATCGGTGCCAAGAGTGTTGAAGGGGCAGCAGATTTTGCTGTCACTTGAAGAGGGAAACGTGGGTCACTCTGGGCCAGGTCAGGTGCACCTGCCTGGCCAGGTGAGCAGGAACTGAGCCCTGCTGGCTGCCCTGAGGGAGCAGCAGAGCTCCTCTCTGCCTGGTTCACAGCGGGTGCGTTCAGGAGGGGACAGAGCTCTGCTGCTTTGTGTCTGAGAGAGCCAAACCTGCTGAGTCTGTTCCCTGGCACGCAGTCTGCACGCTGCTCTGCACACTGAGGAACGAGATAAAAAAGCTTCCTCCTCCTCATGTTGCTACCGAAAAACAGCGATGGGGGAAAAAAAAAAAAATAATCCTTCAGCCCCTGCCCTGCCTGTGGTGATAAGAGCAGTGCAATCCTTCTTTTGACAGAGTCAGGCAAGGCAATTTCATTATTTAGCAGACAAAGCCCTTTCAGAGATTTCTGCATCGCGGATGTTTTTCCTCGGCGGTTTTGCACCAAATTTGTTGCAGCAGCAGCAGCAGCAAGGCCAGAGAGTTTGCCTTGACTCCCCTCACTACCAAAATAAATGCACAGGGCAGGATTGTTCCACTGAGCAGCCGTGACTGGGGAGAGGAGAAGAAGGAAGGAGATGGTACGTGCCGACAGCTCTAAACTGATTGCAGTGAGGATTGCTATGTATGAGAGAGTTCAGGGGGGAAAGAGGAGCAAGTCACAGAGGCAGCTGAGGCTGGCAGGATGGCAAGAGCCAAGCTGAAGAATTCCCCTTCAGAGAGCCATTCCCACATCAAAACTGTCCCACCAGCCACGACAGAAGATGTCCACGGGGTGAGCCCCTTGTTACCGTCTCGGAGGATGGGATCCATGGGGAGTGATGTCGGACAAAGGTATTGCAGGACTGCAGTGGTGCGTGGGGAGGATGGGTGGGGGAGGCAGCACCTTTTATCTTTTAAATGAGAGGGAAAGGATCAGTGCCTCCACGGGCTGGAGGGGTGGTGGATCAAATCCTGGATTGCTGTGTTAAAGAGCCACGCCAGCTCCAAAGTTGTGTTATGAAATAGGGAGCCGGAGCAGGAGGAAACCAGTTCCTTTAAATTTTTTATAGGTGCTTCTTGATTTTTTATATATATTTTTTAATATGCCTGAAGCATGTCTGAATGGCAGCCTGAGCCTGTGGGGCTGCCACACACCACTGTTAACTTGCACTGCACCTTCCCTGTGCAGTATAAACCCCAAGCTTACTTACACTGCTAACGCCACTGTACATAAGCACCATGTTTGCATGGCAGGAGGGATGCTCGGTCCCCCGCATCTGAGCAATAATTTATTTGTTAACTGCAATTTAAAAAAAAAAGGAAGCTGCCCTAGGAAATGCTGCAGCCTTCCTGCAAGCACAGAGCTGAGTGTAGAGCGAGGAAGGAGCTGTTTTTCAGGAGGAGGAGGAGGAGAAGGCTCTGCGCTGCTCTGGGGATTTCAGTGATTCACAAGGAGCCAGGTCCCCTGGTTACAATGAGGATGCAAATGTCACTAATTCAGTTCTTGTTCTGTTTGTTCCATTTTCTGTTCCGTCCTCCTCCGCCATCCACCCAGCCTTGCAGCCCATCCATGCTGCCTCACCTGTGACTGTGTGCTGTATGTCTCCCAGGATGTGATTTGGTGCAAATGAGCACGGTGGGAAAGCTCCCCTGCTCGGGGAGGGGGGGAATTTTACTTGTTTGGCTTTAGACTGGAATGAATTAATGCCTCAGCTTCTGCCTCTTGGCATATCTGGGGGGAGGATGGCAGGGAGCCAGGAGCAGCAGCTGTGGTGCCCGCCGGGGATGCCGGGGAGGGAGGAGTGTGCCGGGGAGCACCGGCGTGGCTGCTGCCGGTGCCCAGCCCCGCCGGGCACATGCTTCAGTCTCCAGGTCTGCGAGGAGGCAGAGTCCTCCTGGTGCCCTGGGGAGCTGTGTGTGTGTCCCTGGCGTGGTGTGCCAACGCTCCAGATGGCACCGGGGCCGGGGCTGTGGTGAGCAAACAGCAGGAGCTGGTGGGGAGCTGCCTCTGACTCTGCCAGGGAAGGGCTCACACGTGTGAAGGCTGAGAATGGGCATTGTGCAGGTGCAGTGGGACCAAATCCCCAGAGCTGGTGTGGTCTCAGAAGGTTTTGACAGCCTGGGTCTGCTCCCAGTGCTGTTTGTGGTCTGGTTTTGTGCCTTGTTTTCACTGCTGCAAAAAATCTGGACTTGTCCTGGGGGTACCCGAATCTCTGAGGGCACATCCTGAGCACCACTGTGGGCAAAGCCTTTGGAGCAAGGCTGCTTCCTCTCTGTGCTCTTCCAAGTTTGGTGGTGTTCCTCAGGACAGGGTCAGTGGTCCAACCAGATGTGTAGGGGCCAGAAAAATACAACTGGGAGACTGCTACAGACTCATCCTGCTGATCAGCAGTGATTAAACTTGCCAGAGGGGCAAATGGCACCCAGGGGCTTGGTGGATTCCTGCCCAAGTCCAGGAGGCCAAACCTTCATCCCAGGGCTGATCCTCCTGGTGTTTTGTGGGAGCAAAAGCAGAGAAAAAAGCAGGGAAGGTGTAAGGCACTATTGGATCTGGAGGAAGGCAATTCCACAAATCGCATCACTGGGATGTGTTTTGGTGGACCCAAGAGAGAAGGTGCCCCAGGGCTGTATAAAGACCCAATTCCCTGGGTTTCACTGGAATTTTCAGTGATTTGCTGCAATCTTGTTGTAAGAAGCTGCTGCTGTGAGGCAGAGGAGCTGGTGGAACACTTTGACACCCCCTTGGCAGCAGGCAGAGCCCTGCACACTGCAGCTTGAGGTGTCTGGGTTCCCCACTGCCAGCATCCCCTCCTTCCCAGCAATGAGTTGGTAACTGAGGCTGAGATTCCTGCACTTCTCTTCCACTGCTGCAGTGAAGGCAGGAGGATTGGTTTGGAAGTGATGAACAGAGAGTTTGAGATGCTTTGTGTCACCCAAAGCCAGACTCAAGCACCAAGTTAGCAGTGACAATTGTCCCCAGGAGCTGGGAGTGAATTTCCAGGTGATGGTGGAAGGGGATGTGTGTTGCAGGATGCAAATGACTCCTCCTGATGATTGAAGCCAGGGAAATTTATTCTCACCTACCTTATTTACCTCCTTTCTCTTGTCTCTGAGTCATTGCAGCATCTCAAAGCTTTTAGGGGTTCCCAGTCAAAACAGGAGGAAAGGATTTGAATTCATCTGAGGAAAAAAAACACTCCACAGCTTGGGAGTAAAAAGGGGAATTCAGGACTGCCCCTGGGCACCCAGGACAGGGATATTTTCCTGTGTCTGATGCCCTGCAGGTGGGATGGGACCAGCCCAGGCTGCCCATGTGGAAGTATCCTCCACCAAAGTGGCTTGGAATTATTTCTGTGTGCCAGGGATTGCTGTGGGATGGGGATGGAACTGGGAACCTCGTGGCCATGCCAGGGAGGGCAGGCTCAGCTGCAGACCAGCTGCCTGGGCACTGAGACTCCCCTGGCACCAGGTGACAGTGCCTGGAACAGCCAGGAGAGGCTGAGTCTTTTCCCTGCATCCAGGCTTTTCCTGGGGCAGGTTTGTCCCTTGTGCTGGGGGGGTTTGAAAGGGAAAGGTGTGAAGGGAAGCCGAGCTCCAGGGAGCACTCTGTGCTTGGGAAGGAGCTGCTGGCAGGGGGCAGGACATGCAAACATCTGTTTGGATCCTGTTTCATGGACCAGTGATGTCCCTGCAGCACCCGAGGTGTGGGTTTAAAAACACAAACAAAGGTTTTTACAAGACAGCCACGTCCTGTTTG
>JBBMKD010000049.1:1220358-1250117 GCA_037834095.1 Argya squamiceps
GTTTCGAAAAATGTTGACAAGATTTGGTAAAGTTTGGCAAAGTTTGGCACAGTTTGGCAAGATTTGGCAAAGTTTGGTACGATTTGGCAAAGTTTGGCACGATTTGGCAAAGTTTGGCAAAGTTTCGAAAAATGTTGACAAGATTTGGTAAAGTTTGGCAAAGTTTGGCACAGTTTGGCAAGATTTGGCAAAGTTTGGTACGATTTGGCAAAGTTTGGCACGATTTGGCAAAGTTTGGCAAAGTTTCGAAAAATGTTGACAAGATTTGGTAAAGTTTGGCAAAGTTTGGCACAGTTTGGCAAGATTTGGCAAAGTTTGGCACAGTTTGGCAAAGTTTGGCAAAATGTTGACAAGATTTGGCAAAGTTTGGCACGATTTGGCAAAGTTTGGCACGATTTGGCAAGCGGCAAAGTTTGGCAAAGTTTGGCAAATGTTAGCAAGATTTGGCAATACTTGCCCAGCCTTGCCCAGACTTGCCAAGATTGTCCAGTATTTATTTTCCAATATTTATTTTCCAATATTTTCCAATATTTCCAACATTTCTAGAGCACGTTACACTCATATACAAAGATTTTAGCTTGAACATCAAAGCAGGTAAGCAGAGATTGGTTTTATTCAGCATTTTAGGCAAATAGTGTAAAAATCTATTTATTTTAAATCACACAGAAGGGCACAAACAATAATCCATTAAATAGGGAAGATAATTCTGGGCTAAACAAACACGTGACGAAGTTGCAAGTAAAAGGACAGCAGGAAGCCACGTCCCTGCTAAATTACTTTTTAATTATTGGCTTTAAACCAGATAAATCTCTAGACGGAGAACAAAACCCTCTTGCTTTTCCAGGACAACCAAATTGCAATGGTTACACCCAAAATAAGGTAATTTTAACTCCACAAGAGCAGCTCTCACTGGCTGAAAACCCGTCCAAGGCTGCAGAACAGGATTTAATGCTCTGCACAAGGGGATTTCAGCACTTCCAGCAGTGGATTCCTCATTTTTTCTTCTTCTTCCACCTTCCACAGCAGCAGACACAGAAAAGAAGAGGAAATAACTCTGCAAAAAGAACCAAAATTCATTCAAATATTTGCACCAGTTGAGGAAAATCAGCTTCTAACACTACAAATTCCTTCTAGCAGAGAAAAAAAATCTAGAGCATTAAAATATACATTTAAAAATAATGGGGTTGGTGTGGCTGGGAAACAACCAGGAAGGATTTTTAGTTTTGCTGTAAATTCAATTTTTATGGTTATTCCCTGAAAGACAGAGCCAAAAGAAAGAGGTTTTCCTTTGCTAAGATTTCCAGGTAATGCCACAATAATTTGGGGAGGTTTATGGGCTTCAAGCCATTCTTTCAAGTGCCTCATTTGAATTTTAACAAATGCTGGATATTGAATATTTCATCATCCCTGCTGCACACACTTCCCCAGAGGCTTTTTTTTCCCCCCCAATACAATAAATGTTTTATTTCTGAACAAGTTCAGAGGGATGGATCAGAAAACTATGACAGGATTTCAGCACCAAGATAAAAGTGAATTTATATTTAGCACAGACAAGCAAATTAAATCCACCCTGTAATTTTTACAACAGGAACGTGCCCATGCTCACTACAGGAGAAGGAAAGGGGCATAAAATTCCAGTTGTGGAATGGAATTTTCCTTAAAAATTTCAATTTGTTCAAAGAAAAGCTGAACTTACCACTTGGAGCAGAGGAGTAAAAATGCACCTTTTCACAGGCCCACAGGAAGCCTGAACTCTTCAAACCCTCTAAAACCAAACCAAGCCTTAACAAACCTGCAACAGAAAGCTCAGGGAAATATTTTCTTTTTAGAATAACAAAATAAAATACAAAAACCCCCTATAATTCTTTTTACTTACTGCATGGGAAGAGAAGTCCAATGTCTGAGTGGTAACCTGGAATTAAACTGTAAAATTTTCAATGCAATGTGGAAAATACACTTAATTATAGTGGACCATATGAATATTCCAATTTTGACCTGGCCTGAAGAACTTTTTTATATAAATTTTCACTTACTTGAAGCACACAACACCAACCCCAAAATACTCCCCAGATTTCTTCAGTTCTGCATATGAACAGCAGTAAAATGGTATCAAATTTTTCTCCAAAATCTTCTGTTTGGAGCCATTTCCTTGGAGAATTCCAGCACAGCCTCATCCCAAGAATGTTTGACACATCCCCAAACCCACCCCCCTCAGCCACCTGCCTCTCCCTCAGCTGCTGAAAATTAATTACATTTAACCCCCTAATTAACTGCAAGCCACTTAACTGGATAAGCCCAGCATGGATAACAGCTTAGTCCACCTCCACAAGGACTGCTCCATTCCAGGGGTGGGAGCAGCAGAGACCAAATTCCCAGGAAAATCAGCTCAGAGTGAACAGGAGACACCTCATTCATTGCTAAATTTAACAATAAATTAAATAAAATAGAAAGTGAGGGGGTTGGGGGTGGTCTGACATCAGTTCTGGGGATTTGTGGGGGGGAAAGCAAAAGGAATGGAAAATTCAAGTCCTGAGAACTCAGTCCTGTCATTCTTATTTCAAATACTGCCCCAAACCCCTGGGTGTAGGAGGAAAAACTCCAGGCATTTCTATGCCCCAGTGCAGTGGGGAAAAAAAAAATCAGCTTCATTTTCTTGGCACATTCAGCCCCTTCCAGTGTAAGTGAAGGCTGCCAAATTAAGTTAATATTTTCCAAATTCAGATTCTTTTGGCTTGAACTCTTCCCCCACCTGAGAGCAGGATGAAAACGAGACAAAACCACACCAGGTACAGATGCAAACAGCACATGGAACACACAGACTGATGGACAGAGCTGGAGAGAAAGAAATTAACACTTGAAAGCACTTTAAAGATGTACATTCTTGGGTTTGTTAGTAAGGAACAGAGAGAGGGCACAGACACAGCTCCCACCTTCCCCTCTGCCTCCCAGGAAGCACAAGCAGAACTTTTGGGAGCAGCTGGAAGAGTTTTTTATCCAGTTCAGCTGATTTGGACAGAGCTAAGAGGGAACAACCCCTGCTCCAGCTAATCCTGGGGAAAACCAACCCAAACAAGCAGCTTAAGCTGCAGGTTGCCAAATTAATTCCAATTACCTGCAGGGATCACAGCCCCTGGGACTGAGGAACAGGTGATTCCCACACATTTCCCTGATTTCAGTATTCACACTGTGCTCTGAGAGGACAGAAATCCCATTTTCTAAGCAGGGATTTTTAGAAGTGACAGCAGCTCAGTTATCAGGGTCAGATCACTTCATCAGTGCTCCACATCAGGGTTTTCTGTCCTTGGGAGGGAAGGGTTAAACATGAAGTCACTAAAGCCACAGTCAGAAATCCTCAGTATTCAGAATTCCATAAATTTAACCCAAACCTCAACACTGACTAGAAAATTACAAAATCCTGTCACTGAGTGATTCCACAGATCAAACAAGCCTCAGCAGACAGATTCAAGAATCTGATGAAATAAACCCTTAAACTATTTCCCAATTTTCTGAGAGCTTTTTGGTCCCATTCTTACCCACTGCAGCCAGGAGAAATAAGCTCTTGTCACAAAGTTATTGCAGCTCCTTGCAGGTGAAGCTTTACCAAACAGAACAGCACATCTTTAAAGTGGATTAGTTCTTGGAGGGGATGGAGTGTCACACCAACAAAAAGTACACATGAAATAAAAAGGAAATCAGTTAATGATTTTTATTAAATTTCAGTGTTTCATAAAATAAATATGGTTTATAATATCAAACAGTGAGAAATAAAGCACAAGCATGAAAAGCATGGTAACAAAAGTTACACTCATGACGGTGTTTAATACTTAGCACTTTAGAAACCATAAAGCCTTTTAATTATTTACAAGCAGCAAACTATCTAACATAATTTACAAAGTTGCAGCAGCCTAGTCAGGGAGTCCTGGAAGGGGAAAAAACACGGAGAGACTGCACTGGAAGACCTTCACTCTGCTCTACCTACCCAGCCCTTCCTGCCATCCCCTAATTCCCCCTGTGTACAATAACTCTCTGTACCTTCCATCACCTCCAAGGGCAATAATTACACTGGATTTAGAGCTCAGCTCCTCTCGAGGACAGGGCACGACCTTCTGCACTCGAGAGACACAAATTCAAGTAAAACTTCAAAGTAAACATGTGCAAACCCAAGTCAGAACCTACAGGAGCTGCAGGTAATAAGTGTCAAACCCAGGGAGCAGGAGCTTGTTAGCAGATTAAATTAATTAGGGAATAGCTACAGAAACCTACTTGGGAACCAGCTGGGGCCAAGAATGAGACATGGGAGTGGTTAAAAATGAAAAAAAAAAAAAAAAGGAACTGCAAATATACCCTGTTACCACAGACAAAAATTTAATCTGCCAAAACACCAAGACTTTTAAGGTCATAACTCAAGATTTAATATTTCAACATGAAAAGAAATCCAAGCCATTCGACTTTTTTGGGCTTTTGAAACAAATGCAAATGTCTCTGTTTAAAAATTGCTTTCGAATGAGAAAAAACAAATCAATATATATTAATATATCACCCAAAATAAAAAACATAACACACTCTTCATTGTAGAGCATGCTGCTCATTCAGAATAAAGACAGGACAAAGAAAGTAGAATTACATTTCATGATGTAATAAAAACATTAAAATCTGTGATCATTAAGTGCACCATCGTACAGGAGTAGCGTGCTCAGAGTGGAAATGTTCTATACCTACCAGCATCCACCTGGATTAAAGCAAACAAATCTTTAGGACACTACCTGAAACTGAAATCAGTAATCACCGGGCTCCATTCAGCTTGCCTTAAGTTTCAGTCAGGCACATTCCAGCTAGTAGCACCTGTTATGCCTCTTCATGATTGTATTCCAGAGATCTTTATATCTGTGAACCATTTTAAAATATTTTTTTTGTTTAGAAAAAGACAGGCTTTTGCAATCCTTGCAATGTTTATCCTACACAGATCCTGCAAGTAAACTCTGTTCTGAGCAGCACAAGGTGGGGCTTTTTTTCAGAAATCTGAGAGCTGGACTTACGTTGGCAGTAGATACAGTACAACAACTGGATGTATTCAACAGTTCCTCAAAAAGGTCTGAAAGGAAGATTTCCCTAAAGACTGTTTAAAAAAACCAAACCAAACCCAAAGCACTTCACCCCAGATCTGTTCAATCCTTCTACCCAAGTTCAGAGCTCGCCAACTTTTAAGAATGCCAGGAAAAAGGAGGGAATGAGGTGGAGAGGAAAGAGAATTAAATTATTCCCAATTTGTACCGATGAAAAGCTTCAAGTAAAAGGAAATCCACTTGTTCAAGATCTTGCTACATGCACAGTCCCTCATCAGCTGAAAGCCACAGTAGTTAGCATTGGGTGTAACAGCAGATTGATCATTCATAAAAAAAACACTGGCAACGTTCCTTCATCCTCAAGAACTTGCATCCACGGTTCTCTGTCCCGAAGCTTCTTAAAAAAAGTCTCTGGTTCTGCACATTTCAGACCAAACTGGAGGAAAATGGTAAACATGTCTTCTGTCAATGCAAATCCCAGTGAGCCAACCTTCTCCCCAGGGGCTGGGTGTCATTTCCGAGTCTGGCTCTTCTTTGGCACCGCGGGTCGCTTGGCTTGCCACAAGTGGTTGTGGATGGTGAGAGCATCCACGCTCACAGACATGGTTTTGGCTGGGATCACATTAAACTGTTTTCTGTCCGAGCTGTACTTATAGAGTTTATCAATCATTTTCTTGGTGATGCTCTTTGGCCCAGTCCCAGTCAGCTTGTAGATCTCCTCCGTGTCGGGGTAGTAGCAGTAAAGTGCTCGGAACTGGCAGCCGGCGTCGCGGAACAAGATGATGTAGTGGTTGGCATCACATTTCTCCAGTTCCTGCAGCAAAAAACAACCAGGGACAGTGTAGGAATGCATTTCCCACACCCAGCAGGTGTTTCCAAACAGGGAAAGAGTTTCAGTTTAGCTCTAGATGTTTTAGGAAGTTTGGATTTTTCCATCCCCTCCTGGCAGTGATTGGCTCAGCACCAGCACAAGGGCATGGATTGGGCTCTGAGAGTGTAACTCAAAGCCTCTTGGTGATCTTTATTGGCAGCAAGCCAGATTATCCCTCCTAAAATATTCAATATTTAGGAAGGGGCCCAAAGAAAGAAAAGGGCTTTTTGGAGTGTTTTAACAGGGTGTCAAAGGCTTTCTTGGCTTTTCCTTTGTTTTCTGTAACGTTTGTTATTTTGTTATTTTTCTTTATTAAACCTTTTGCTTTACAAAACACCTCTGAAGAGAGAATTTAACAATTAAACTTAACAATTAAATTTCAGTCTCGCTGAAATTAATTTTAGCCACTTCTCTGCCAAGGCTGGACCCTCAGAGACTGATACATTTACAGGTGGTTCATTACACTCTGACCACCTGCTAACCTGTATCAGTACAGGGGTTGTTCACAGGGAGAATAATGCCAAGCTTTCAGCTGAATACTTGTTCCTCTTAACATAATTTTCTCTTTATAAACCTAAAAGCAGAACTCTAAATACAGGATTGTGTTTTCCCACATGGAAAGCAAAAAAAAATGTTCTATACAGACACATTTTAGCCAATGGAATTCACACAATATATCAGTGGGATTATGAAATCAGCATTGCAGACCCATGGGATTGAGGGTGCATTAATAATTTTAATGTTTACCTCTAATATTGAGTTCTTATGTGGTTCATTCACTTTTCCAGCAAGACAGCAGTGAGATATAGCATTGTGAATAATAGGTTTGTTGGATTTGCTGCTGGGTTCCTTAAATAATTTTGGACCTAAGGAAGATAAATAAGTCAAAATTATCTGCCTGATATTTATGAACACTAAGATTTTCATTCAAAGTGAAATAAAAGAAAAAAAAACTCATTATTTTTCTAGAATGACTTACTTTTAGAGATATTAAACAGAACAAAATACACCTGACAACTTCTCAGAAATAACATGAAACACATCACAGGTTTTCCTGACCTGGTATTCATAATAACTGAATAAAACAAACTGAACAAAAGCAAACTAAACTAAAACAAAGCAGGCACCTGTGTATTCTGCCACTGAAGCAATAGAAGATGCTGTGGAAGCATTCTCCCAGTCTCTCTCTGTGTTTCTGCTGGGATTTCTGCTCAGAATGGGTAAGGACTCCATTGATTCAACTCTGGGAGGGAAACAAATAAAAAAATTATATGCCAAGATTTTGGGCTTTGTCCCTGTAATCTCACATAAATGCTGCTGTCCCTGAATGGAACATATTCTTCTCCCTTATCCTCCCCAGAACAGTCAGATTCTCCTCGCTAGAAACCAAAGCAAAACTCTGACTTCTCTGGGAGAAAATAAAAAAAATTTGCAGGTTTGTGAAGAACACTGCAGTTGGCAGCCACATAAACCAGATGGATTCAGCAGTGCTGATTGTGCTCCTCTGGCAGTGAGGTGAAGCAAACAGCACTGAAGCCCAAAACTCTTTCATCCCCCCCAGGACCAGAGAAACCCAAGAGAACGTGGCTGTACCTCTGTGAGGGAGTGCCACCAGAGTGAACACTTTCAGGCTCTGTTGTTGCTGCTGAGGCCAAAGACAGACTGGAACCAGACTGAGCACTGCTCAAATTATCAGCTACAAAACAGGAGAGAAAATGTCAAACACATTTGGGTACAGCAGATTTGAAACTCAGGGAGAGCAAACAAATCCAGGTTCTTACGTGTAGAAGAACACTTGGTGCCTGAATCACTGTAAGATTCCTCACGATGGACTGACTTTGGCCTGGGCTTTTTGGGCTTGGATTTGGGCTTCCCAAGCCCTTGCTCCTCCAAAATTTGCTGCTGTTTTTTCCTTAGATACTCCTGCTTGATGAGTTCTCGCCGAGCCTTCTCCTCCTCTTTCCGTATCCGGTCCTCCTCGGCTTTGCGGCTGCCAAGCGAACACAAGGTCAGTGCATTCAGCATGGAACAACTTCCTCAGCTGAAAATAAAGGGGAAGAAATTCTTTTCTGTGCATCATTACCGAGCTTCATCCCTCTTCTGCTCCACCTCAGCCTCCAGCTGCTGCTTCCTCAGCCGAGCCTCCTCGGCCTTGCGCTGCTGTTTCAGAAGGAACGCCGCGCGTTTTTTGGCCAGCTCATCCTCTGCCTTCTGTTCATCCTGCAAAATCCAAAGGGATGGAAATTTTAAGGAGTAGTGGACAATATATTAAGCTGGACATCATAAAATTGCTGATGATTCCAGGAAAATTTTGAAGAATAACTATTAATTTTTGGAAATCTTTACATTTTTAGAATTGATGAGTGCAAATCAAAACCTCTTATTGCTCAAGAAAAAATTAAAGAGTTTTTAGTTTTAGTCTCCTCACAGACTTAAGGGAACACAGTTTTAGTGTTCCCTTAAGTCTGTGAAGAGAAAAAAAAGGGGCTCATCTTACTCTGACTTGTTTCTAAATATGTTTAATCATGATAAAACCTTCTAGACCTGTAAAATACAATGCAAATATGATGTGGGATAGGATGGACACCACAAATAATCCCAATGCAATGACAACCAGTCAAAGTTAATCACACTACAAAGACCCCAAAAGTTAAACTCCCTGAGACTAATTAGACTTTCTTGAAGGAGAAATTAAAAGTATCATGTCAGCACATTTGCAGTATCAACAATAACCATTGCTAAGCACAAATTAAGACACTAAATGTTTTGAGAGCAGATATCTCTCCTTTTCCAAAAGTAATTGTTTTCCAGTGCAGCTTTTTTGTACCCAAATATTGCAGCCAATGAGGGCTGTGCTCCATCAGGAGACTGGGAAACACCAGTTCTAATGCTGGGTGAGTGTGAAACAGGAGCCAAAGAGAGAAAGGTCACACATTTACCTTGAAGAAAAAACCCACACCAGACTTCTGATCACCTTCACTAATCATATCCGTGGAGCTATCCTGGTTTTCAAGTTCTCCTTCATCTGGAGCTTTTAAGTCAGACAAATCTACTTCAATGAGATTAGCCTTGCTTCTCAGGGGCTCATCCACTGGGACATTTTCTTTTCCTGAGCCATCAGAAGAATTCAACCCTGCTTCCTTGAAGCTGTTATTCACCTCTTTGCTCATTTCAGACAGAATATTTGCATCTTTGGAGGTGGAGAGAACTAGTGCCCTTTGATTGCTCTCATCATGAAGTCTATAGGTATCAAAGAAACACTTCTCTTGGGAACCACTTCCATGATCAGGACTGCCTTCCAATCCCACTTCTGTGGGTGTCTTTGCCAAGCTATTGGGTGGGAAAGGTCTCAAATGTGGGAGGTTTTCTAGGCTGGGAGTTGGGGTTTTGACACGAGCTGAATTCTGCTGCCTGTCCTTAGGGACTTTGAGCTCTGAGGGCCTTCCTGGGCGGGGGGTCCTCCCCTGGCCGAGGCGCGGCGGTTTCCGCAGGCTGTTCATTCCAGTTGGAGACAGGGGCTCAACAAAATGAATCGAAGGTTTCACCTTTTGGTCCTGAGAGTTACTTCTGGTTCCTGGGGATGGCACTGTGGGAGATTTCATGAGCAGCTCCTGCTGCTGGGAAATCTTTAAGATGGCCTGCTGCAGGGTGCTGATTGTTTCATTCAGCTTCTCGATAGAAAGATCACATTCATTTATATCTGCTTCAGTCACGTTGTCTTCTAGGAGGGCAACAGAAATAATATTACTTTTTTCCAAATCGTGTAGAGCAGCAGGGTCTTTTGGCTTGTGTTGCTCAGCAAAAGCCAGGCTCTCCTGCATTTTTACTTTAGCCACTTCTTGAGAATCGTTGAGCATTTCTTCCCTCTCCTCCTCTTTCACAAGAAACTCCTCAGATTTGGAACCCAAAGAAACTTCATCTAATTCTTCCCCATTGTGCCGAGAATATTCCTTTCCAAAATGTTCTGGCTTAAGAGGTTGTGGACCATCAGGTGATTTCCCTTTTTTAACAACATGCAGGAAAGCTGCCTTGCCCAGTTTTAGTCTCTGCCTTGCTGATAAGGCTTCCATCTTCTTCTTCTGAGCCTCTATGGCCCTGCGTTTCTCCTCCAGCTGCATGTGGAGCTGCACCAGCTCCGAAGCCAAAAGATTCACATTGTCTTTGTTCTGCCTGTTGGGGCTCTGCTCTCGCTTTTGTTTCCACGTGGTCAGCGGTGCTGGGCAGCTTTCTGACCCATCTGGGGTGGTTTTTTGGGAACTGCTCGTGCTGGACTTGGTCTCGTAGCTGTTGAGCCTCTGCAGTTTCCTCTCAGCAAAGTTGGTCATGCGGACACTGCCGCTGGCCATGGACACGCTGCTCACCTGGGAAATGGTGCTCAGGCACGGGCTGGAGCGGCCGCTGGCATCGTCCTTGTCCTCGTGCTCCTTCACCTTCATGTCCTCCTGCAGCTTGGCAGATTCCTCCTCACCAATGTATTTAGTGACTATAGGGTGGTTGTCCATGGCCACCAAATCCTGGTCAGCGTCTTCCATGTCCAAGAGATCCGGCTCTGAGTCCTGTCTCACCATGGTCCAGGTTGTATCCTGAACGTGCAAGTTGAGACCTTTCCCGTAACTCACACTGACTTTACTTGTTACCTCATCGTCAGGTTTAGCAGCATGAAGAAAGAATCCTCCAGTGGATGGCTCCTGAGAGGAAGGATCTAAACTGCTACTAGCCAAAGGTCTGGAAGCTTCTATACCTGCTTCCCCCAGGGCCACTGCATCTCCAGAACTGGGATCTGCAACTGGAGTGAAATCAGAGCTAGAAATTGGAGTAAAAGTCCTATTGAGGTCATGCTCACCATGACTGCTCGTGGCTTTCTTGCGGAGCAAAGACAAGTGTCCTTCATTTAACCTCTTTGTTACAAAACTCCTCTGCTTCCCCTCCCCACACTCATCCTCTTTATTGATGACCTGTTTTTCCTTGGCTGGTTTCAGGACCGCAGGCATTAAAGGCTCCAGGTAAAAACTCTCAGGTTTGCTGTCTGTAGGGTCGCTGTTTGTTTTTGGGGACCACGCTGTGGCCACTATGCTGGGCACCCTGGCTGCTGCATTCTGCACCTCAGGGTCACCACGGCTGGACCTTTCTTCAGATCTGATGATTGCAATGAGCTCTTCATCTTCATCCTCCATCTCTACGTTGTTCAGCAAGCTCTTCCCGTTGGCTTTCACCGATGGAGGGTGGGGCTGATTTTTGGGGGTTACATTGACAATGTTGGAAGCAAGACTGTCCTTGCTGATGGATCTGGCCAGGCTGATGCTGTCACCAGAGCCAGGGTCCACATCAGTACTGGCAGAATGATGAAGGGCAAATGGTGTTGGCTGAGACAGAGGCCTAGAAAAGATAAGAAGAATCTACTGACACTCAAGCACAATAAGGTACTATTTGTTGAAATAAAGACCATGATACAGACAGCTAAAATTGTTGGTTTATTTTAAAAATGCATCCTGCATCACAAGTGACCAGCAATACCAAGCAGCAACTCCAGATACTTCCATTTTCAACAGCACCTCCTGAAAATCACATCTGACGTATTTTTCAATTGCAAATCTAAAATCAGTCAGCTCTGAAAGTGCACATAAAGAGAAAACAAAATTAAGTGACTGTCAGTGCAGTTCTAGGGCAGTGATACCTCATTACCACAATCAAATTGTCACAGTATCACTTCCTCAAGCAGTGCTGTAATAAATAAATGCCTCCCTCACCTGGGTTTCCTCTCTGGCCACGCCAGAACTGCCCCTCGTGGCTGCCCATCGACGCGGGTCAGGGAATTCGAACGGTGCCGTTGGCCTGAAATGGTTTTTAATTGATCATAGTTTAGAAATGGTCTTTAAAACAGCACTTTTACCTCATTTAATAGCAAATATAGAAACAGAATCAACTCCTTCCCCAACAGATGGCAGCAGAAAACAGATTTGCTGCAGCTGCCACCAGACACAGTCAAAGCCTGAAAAAAATTAAAATCCACTAAGTTTCTTAAAAGCTATTTAAGATTTACTCAAACTCAACATGTTCATCCACTTCTGCTACTGCAGTTTAATTCAATTCTAAATCATTTCTAGAAATTAACTTATATTTTAATTAATTATTCTATTGACATTGACAGTCATTGCCTGTTGAAAGGCGATTTCAAGGCAGACTTACCAGGGCTGTCTTCTCCCTGTAAAGATTTTTGTTGCTTTTGCCTCAAAGGCAGCAGTGGGTGGGAAGGGCTGAAGGCAGGGCTTCCTCCTTTGCCACTAATTCAGAAAAGCAAAATTTAATTACTAGAAAGAATTTGCTTTTCTATAATCAGAAAGAAACATCAAATTGTGAATTACACTGGTAAGTTACCCTCATCCTCTTTAAAACATATTAAATAACATATTAACATATTTAAAACAAAATAATTTTTAAGAAGTTCTTTAAAGAGAAGTTTTTCACATTTTCACAACAGAAAAGTAAACCTATTACATGGAATTAAATTAAGTTTCTAAACACAGTGGATTTAAGATGTCACTTATGTAAACAGTAAACTCAAGACAAAGTAAAGGCTGAAATAACTTAGAGGTCCCCATGAAATTTATGTCAGCTGAAAACCCTTTTCATTAACCTTCCTGCACATCAGATCATGTTGAAGTTTGTTTTCACAGAACCCCAGAATGGTTTGGGTTGGAAAGGATCCTAAAGACCATCCAGTTCCATGGACAGAGACACCTCCCACAAGAGCAGCTGGCTCCAGGCAAGTCCCTGTCCAGCACTGGAGCCCCTTAGGTCACTCAGTTTGTGACAAAATGACAACATTCAGCAGCACAAACCCCCAGGTGATCCAGAGAGAGGCAGAAAGTGAATGTGGAACAACACAAAGACAGACTCACAGGTAGTCAGGCTCCTCGGGGTGCAGGTAGTACCTGCTGCAGGCCTCAGGGGCTGCCTGGGCTGGGGGCTGCAGCTCTGCTGGGCTGGGGCTGGCAGGAGAGGCCAGGAAACTGCGCTTGGTGGCGTTGGAAATGGGGACGGGGGGCCGGCTGCTCTTCTGCTGCATCACTGCCTTGACTGGGCACAAAGGGACAGCATCAGCTCACAGTGGCCAGGCAGGGAGACAACAGGGCAGGAAGCTCCCAGATTGCACAGGGTAGAATGGGAACAGTCTACAGTGTAACCTGAAGTAATAGTCTTTATTTAAAATATCTATCTTCTGGTGAGCTTAATGGAAGCCACAAATTAATAATTAATTAGTGGGTTTAGGGGTGGAAATTATCTGTTTAAAAATTATCTATCCAAAAAACTAGAACTCAAGTGGATTTAGGACTAATTTTCCTTCTACTTTACACTGCTTTTCAAAGATCCCCAGCAAGGATAAACCTCGGGTAGAAATAAAGCTTCCAAGGAAACACCACCAGGCAACAGTTTCACTGCAATATAAGTATTTTTTAAATAACATGCTATCAGTTATCTGTGGTTACAAACTTACCATCTTTTATTTCCTGGATATCTCTTGGTTGTACAAAGTCTGGTTTGACATTCTCAAACCACCAGAAGAGCTCTGCAATGAACACCATGACGTTAGGCTGAAACAGAAAACGAGGAAAATTACACCTCACATTAAGGAAACACTCATGGTTTACCCACATTTTATTGAAAAATATATATTTTGTTATGTTTCTTACCTTTAAAACCAAAGGAGCATACAACATGTCCTCCAAGGTGAGGTAAAAGCATTTGTTTAGGTACTCATTTGAGAACTCTCTCAAAAGCTGAATGTTATAGAGGCTGTCTGCAATTGATGTCACCTCCTTCAAACAGATATCTGGGAAGGGGAGAGAAAGGGCTGAGTAAATTCTGGCACTGTCCCAAGGGATCAGCCTTCCACCCCCACCTGACAGAAACACTAAATACAGGAACTGCACAGACTCTACAGCAGCACTGGATATTTACTGGCTACCAGTGACATTTCTCTACCTGCCCAGTACCAGAGGGACAGGAAAAGGAAGAAGAAAACCACAGAGAATAATATGAGTTCAGCATTCATTTCTGAATCCATGGGGGATTCTGTCTATCACAGGCACAAAAAAGGTAAACAGGCTCCAGAGAACACACATAATGACAAAATACAAAAGCAATTAAAACCAGACATCTTGATTTGCATATAATAAAGGGTTACTCCTAGGATTCACAGTGCTGGTCCCTTCTGAAAACACTCAGGAGCTCTGCGAGGTACAACATAGCTGAGAATTTAAAAACCAATAAAAAATGTTGATTTGGAGAAGTTAATGCAACAAGGACATTGATTTACAAAGAAAAACTTTGGGGAAGAGAACTCAAGTTTTGCACTGCTCAAGAGTGAAAATTTCTGCAGATTGAGAGAAATTATTTCAAAATCTAGATTTTAAAACGCCAAGTTATGCCAAGAAAAAGATGAGAATTGTCAGCTAACAGTGATGGACACGTACTCCATTTTAATGGCATTAACTAAGCTCAGTTATTTGAGCAAAGAAAGCCACATCATCTAAAACTGGAAAAGAAAGGATTCTTTTGTAGCTCAGATAATATACAGAACACAGTCTTCTAAATACAGTAAGTAAAAAGAAAAAAAAAATCCAAGAGATTTCTTTTTAAATGCAGATTCCATATTTGACCTGCCTCCAACCTGCCACAGTCCACTACCTATTAAATGTGCTGCACTTTTAATTTTTCATGTATTTCTAGTTCAGCTTCCAAAGCCTAAAAGCCTTTTATAAATTCCTTTCATTCCCTCAAAACCTTTATTACATACCATCCAGTTTCATTTGCTCTGGACAATAATAGTGAATCACAGCTAGAAGAGCAGCACCATCGCTACCATCCTTCATCAGATCTTCCAGCACAGGGAAATAGGGTAACTGCCTGCTGGAGAGGTGGTCCCTTCTGTAACGCACCTACAGAGACAAAACAAGGGCTCACATCATGCTGAACAGGCAAAAAAGATTAAAAAAAAAAACCAAACAAAAAACCCCCAAAAAAGCAAAGAAAAGGAATCTGTGTTAAGCCTCGAAAACTCTTTTCGCTGGATCCTTTCTGCCATTCTGCCCCAAGTCAAACCCAACTGACAAAGTTGTGCTCTTCTCCCTTGTGGAAGCCAATTCTGAAGGAAATGGTGCTTCCCCTTTTAATCCCAGAATGGTTTGGGTTGGAAGGGACCTTAATGATCATCTTAACCCAACCCCCTGCCACAGACAGGGAACCTTCCACTAGGGCAGGCTGCTCATCTGCCATTCGGTTTCCTCATGCCCAGGAGCAATCCTTGCTGCTGGATCCCTGGCTTCATTCACACATTTTAACTTATTATAATCAATTTAACTCCAAACCCTTCCACAGAGATGCATGAATGCAGCAGATCCAAAGAAAGAGACATGGGGAACTACATGAAAACACTTGAAGCTTGGGAAAAATGAAACAGAGCAAAACTAATCCTGATGGGCTGGTGATCTCTCATACCTTACCACATCCATGGATTTGCTGTCGTGTCCACAGACAGCAAAGTTCTCTCAGAGAGAACCACAACATGGCACATCTTGGGCAAAAATAAAAAAACATGGCCTTTTCCAAAATAGTCAGAGAGGAGGAGGCCTTGATATGCCCAAAAACTCTCCTTGATTTACTACAGATCAAAATCAAGCTCTGGTGCAAAGCACCCCGCAGCCCTCAGGGAATTTGGAGCTGCCAAAGGCAGTCAGCTGAAGAACAAATCTTGGCATTGCTTCTTGCAAGTTTTGCAAGTTCTAGGGTTGCTGTTTCCTGAGCATCCACACACCATGGGAGGCTGTGTCTAAACTGAGCAGCAAAGCAGGTGGGAAAGCAGAAGCAGAATGCACTGCAGGGCCTGGCAGAAACACCTGGCAGTGCTGGGAGAACATCCCTTGGACACCTCAGGGCATTGAGAGCACTGGCATTGAACAGAACCTCTTGTCTGCTGTGTAGACACACCAATCACACATTGAATCATCAGAGGGAAGCTGGGCTTTACCAATGGCATCCTGCACTTCCCAAGCCAGCCTGGGAAAGCTCTACACACACACACACATTCCTAGGTGTCAATTTAGGATGGCACAGGCTGTGAAAAAATCTGTTCAGAGCAATGAAGATTGCTTGGAGCAACGAGAACCAGTTTCTTCTCTTTATTTTGCACATGCTGTGCTAAGTTTCCCAAGGAACTCAAAGCTATCTCTGCATGCTAATGCTATTTTTCCTGTCCTTTTCCCAGGTGCAAATTGGGTTTTTCCCCAGCCTGGAGCACTCCACGAAGATGTAATGGAATGGGAATCATACTGTACCACACGAGCATATTCCACTGGTTCCAGCATGCAGTGCGATAGGGCATGCATCAGATCAGGCTTACACAGGGAGAAACAGTGAGATATAGCATGGTGATTATTCAAACAAGAAACAAATCAAAGGCATCAGCAACATCCATTATGCACTAGAAATGTGGTTGTTCAGTCTGGCAGAGTAAGTGTGCACACCGAGGTAAACTGGTTAGCTTGAAAGGGTTAGCATTTATCCACTTAAAGGAAGCATATTAAAAAAAAACCTTCAGAAATTCTTTTTTAATTTTAATTCCTCCCGTAGTTAAAGTAGATACAAATATTTCTTTTCCAATAGGCTTAAATGGAATTTAAATCAACCACAGTCAATAACAAGAACTAAAATCTGTAAAGATTCCTTGTTTCTTTTGGCTTTGGTGAAAAACCCCACAAATTTATCAAAGAGGGTTTTTATGGACTTAATTTAATTCCTTATTTACTGCTCAGCTGTTAGTCTCTTAACCCTTCAGTCTTTTATACTGAGAACTCTGAATTGTTCCTTATTTGTAACCCTCCTGCCCATGCATATAATGAATGACATTTGTATGCAATAATTGCAGAAATGGTGCTTCTGAAATAGAGATAATTCTGTATGAAAAAAAACCCAACCAAACAAAAATCACAAAATAAAAAAGCACAGAATTGACAGAATCTGACAACTTTGCAAAACCTGGCAGCAAACCATTAAAATCTAAGTGGATTAGAGGTGAGACAACCTTTGTTTACTCCTTCCTTTAATTTCGGATATTTAAAGTTTTTACTCCAGCCCACAGATCTGGTTCAAACAAAGGATTAGGAGGCTGCAGTGGGACTGAGCTCTCTGTGGGAAGGCAGAGGGATCATGGGGAAGCTGCCTGATCACACCTGCCTTTCCCAAGTGCTCTGCCCTTTGGAATTAACAACTGAGATAACAGCTCATCTTCCCAGAGAGAAAATGAGTAACACCAGCTCCAGCAAGGGCAGGAGAAAGGGCATCAAAGCTAAAGAAAGCAAAGGAACAAAGGAAAATCTCTGCAAGTTGAAATAAACCCAGAAAACTCTGACAAAAGAAAGCAGGATTTCTAGAAGCACAATTTTGTTTTGTTTGTTCTTAACGTATAGTGGAATTGATATTCCAATTTCACACTTCAGCCCAAAGAAAAATCAGTATTTTGTTCCAATGTGCAAACTGCCCTCCCTCCCTCTGTGCCAGCTCCAGGCTCCTTCACTGAGCACACAACCCCAGCAACTGCCCCTCCAGACTGGTGTGGCCAATCTCCTGCCCCACCTCAGTGAGCAGCAGTGCTCTGGCTCTGACAGATTTACAAATCTGCAGCAGAGCAGGTGCAGGAGCAGTGTAAGAGCATTATTTGAGCACAAACATCTGAGTATCTTAACCATGGATTCCAAGATTAGGCAGCAGTTTAAGCCGCCCAGCTTTTCTCTCACCTCAGTGCTGTCATCAGCTCCTGCTCCTAATCAAACCCAGCAAATGCAACCATTTCAACTGGTCATTTTCTAGTTGGGTTTTATTTTATTATTATTATTGCTACTCCAGCTCCCTCAGTGCTGCAGGGTGGAAGCAATTCTGAGATGCTGCCAAGTGAGTATGCTGTAATGCTGTACAGTATGCAGAAAGCACGCCATGAAAACAAAGCCTGATGACCCAACAGCTCACACAGGTGTTTCTCAAAGAGCAGCTGAGAAGCATTGGGATGGAAGCAAACACTCTGAGGAAGTTTCAAAAGCCATGATTTTGTGGATGACAACTGGGTGTAAAAGTGGTTCACTTACAGGTACTAATTTCCAATACCATTTGGAAGGAGACTGCTCAGGAAGCAAGGAAAGGAATGTGGGAATAGGAAAGGAACATCAGCAAGGCAAGTTAAAAGCAGTAATACTTAAATGCACTTCAGCAATAAACACTTTCATATTTCAGAGGGCTTGTAGCCTAGAAATTGAGGTTTAAAGGTACTAAAATGAGACCCAAAAGCCAATAGGGTCGAATAATTCAAGAGATCCTTTAGACCACAGATCAACTTGTAAATTAAGCAGCTCTTTTTTCTGAAGGGTATTATATTCCATAAAAGGCACACAAAAAACCTTTGCCACTAACATAAAAATTAAACAACTGTGCCTTGTTCATAGGTCACACTTTGAGCCCTTTGCCCAGCAATGCCAATTTGAGGAAAGAATAAGTTATTTATAATTTATCTTAAGGTTTTATGAAATCACAAATTGGGAGTTCAGACAGACATTATGTTGGAGAAAGACCTATTTGACATTCTCCAGAAATGAAAGTGTGCTATATTTTGCAATATTAGTGCATTGTGATATAATCTCAAGGGAAAAAGCTGGAAAAAAACTACAAACACACACATATATAACATTTGAATGCCAAGAGTATCCTTCCTGGACAGAACCTGAGTAAAGTCCCTAAATACACATTACACAAACAATCCATGCAAAAAGAATATGCCCCAAGAGCTTTCAAAATATATAACATATATTTTGTGCTGAGTCATATTTACCTACATACAGTTGACACAGGTTATTTTAGTTGAAACAAGTTATTTTCATCCTACTGAAACTTAAAGGAAAGTCAGAAGATACCAGTGGGCTTCAAAGGCAAGGAAGGGCACTGATGACAGAGACAAAACAAACTGCATGCAGAAAATCTCACTTTTGAGGATTGGAGCCCTCACACTTCTCTGACAAAGAAAATACTGATATTTAAATCCATTCATCATCAACACACAGTAGCATAACTGAAGACAAATTTGCTTTACCTTTTGATGTCCTGGACTTTCCATTAGTTGTTGTTTTAATTTAATCTCTTTCTCTGTTATCTCTCTCATTTTAAGGTTCACCTAAAAGGGCATAGCATGGAAAACGAATTAAAATACACCTGGATATGTTTCCACAAGTGTCCTTCTTGCTCCTGTTACTTAATGGTCAATTCATGCTACAAACATAAAAAGTTCACAGAAAAACATGGTACAGCAGTTTTCTAGACCAAGTCTCTATCAGCAGTAGCTGAAATCACAATCCTGGGTGTGCAAGGACACATTCTCTTTGGAATGTGACTCTTGTCACTCAAAAGAATTAGAGTAACTTAACTGCTGCCCCTGGAAAAAATTTAGCATTTCTGTTAAATGTTCCATCTAGGCAGAGTTAAGTGCATCCTCTTATTTAGCATGAAACAGTGCTTCACCTAAAAAACCCCCACTGGACCAAAAAAACACCTTATAGCAACTTGTCTGAAAAAAAAATCCAATTTTTACAGTTTTTCTAAGTTACTTCCTGATTATCTTCTTTATTTTTAAATTTACCAGCTTTACTCTTCCCTAAAAAATACAAGTTGCAAAAGTAGAAAGAGATGATAGAAACGCACAAGTAAAAAAAGAAGACATGCATCAGAACCCGTTTTAAAAATCTGAAAGGTGACAAGAAAAGACAAGCAGGCTTTTCCCAAAGTAAAATCTACCTTGTTAATCCAGAAAACCATGGCATCCTCCAAATCATAGGGCAGTTCTTTTGAGGCACTGAATGTAGAGAAACGCTTGACACTGGCGACCACCTTCTCAATGCTGATCATTTCTACAGTGTAGGCCATCATAAGAGCATCAATCATTGCCATATGAGAACTCTGCAAGAATAAAACAAGAGAGGATTGGAAAATAAAATCATAAAATCCCTTTTAAAAAAAACGGTGTGCTCTAACTGTAGCAGAATTTCTTAGGGAAGATGGATATAATTTGTATTTGGACTGTGAGTGAATCACCCAGACTGGGCCTCATGGTTGAGGCCTGTAGGAGTTTGTGGCGCAGGTAGAAATTCAGCTGCCAAGTCTATGGCACAGTTAAAATTACAACTTAAGAAGGTGTTAGCAAGGGACAGAGGGTTTTCTAGTAGGTAATAACTACAGCAATTAGTGTGGACACAGTAGCTGCCTTAAGAGTTTGTTCAACAATAAGTGTTTGCATTTTTCCCTGTGCTGAATGCCAATGAGGATGCACCTGTAAATGTAAACTATGTAGAGATGTATACAACCTGCCATTTTAGACAGAATAAAGACAGAAAAAAGGGAGAATGTAGCATTAACCACACTGGTCAGATCTGTGTTTTGCTCTCACCCAAACCTCCCATCATTCGGGGTTCCCTCGCTATTTCCAACTGTATTTAAACCAAAACACTCCTAAGGTTAACAACCTAGAAATGAAGAGCTCTTCACTCCGTTCCCTATTTTAACCAGCGTTAAATAAAAAGGAGCTGATGAAGGGATTTAATTAAACGAACCATTTTGATTGGTGCGGAGCCCAGGTCAGACTCAGACACGGGCGTGTCATCGCTCTCCATGACGTAAATGCCCTTGCGGGACAGGGCCTGGATGACAGACTGGTGTCCCTGCAGAGCTGCCACCTGGTCCCCCTTGAGGATGAGGCTGCAGACACGGCAGTAGAGCTCGCTGGAGAGCAGCAGTTTGATCACGGGGGGTTTGATGTGCTCCTGCTCGTACTGGTCGATGTAGAACGGGTCCTTCAGCTCCTCCGGGACGTTGTCTGCAGCACAGAACAGCAGCACCACAGTGAGGGGTGAATATCACTGGTATTGGCATTTTATTTGGGGATTATCACTGTTCAGAGCACTAAAATGTGACCTGTCAGATGGGTAAGGTTCATCCACATCTTCAAAGCAAAACCCCAAAGGATCCACAACAACTGGACAGCTGCAAGGCTCTGTCACCCAGACAGCCTCAGTCTCAAAAGCAAGCCACCAATTTTTTGATGAATTTTGGTAATTCAGAATGAAAAGAACAAAATATCTGACTGAAACCTTGAACATTTTACAGACCAAGCAGTGAGCTGATCATCTACTCTTTTGTCAAAAGCATTAAATCAAACTATTGCAGCTTTCAGCCTTTAAATAATTCAAGCCAAGGAAGCAAAACCACTCCATTTGGATTAAGCAGGAACTTTAAACCAAGTCTAAATTTGAACTTCTTCTGCCTTGGCCCAATTTCCAGAAGTTGTGTTGGGATTTTATCAAACTGAATCTAGACCCTGAGTGTAGAAATTTAGAAGAAATTAAAATTAGCAGCACTGAAGGCCTCACCCCTGCCATAAACACATTTTTATACTCCCCAGCACAGCCCAGAGCTGGCAGGAGAGAAAGGCCCCAACAACAACTAATATTCCAATCACTCTAAATATGTCCAAGACATCTCAAATCCATCCCTTGCTCTATATCCCAAAATAAATCCTTCTCCTCATACTGGGTAACCAGCCTGGAAGTTATTGATCTTTATAACAACCAAGCAGGAATAATGAGAGCCTGCAACTCCAAGAAAAATATTTTCTAGCCTCAAGTGTATTGTCTTAATAGAAGCCTGACATTTCCTAAATTTCCAACATAAAATTCTATCTAATGCTATCCAGTCACTCTGAATATCTTTCCCCAAAGTCACTTAAACAGTTCATTTTAAATATATACATCCACACTTTAAAAGAATTATTAATTTGGCAGCATATTTACTTTTCATTCAGCTCATTTCCAGAATAATTAAATTTTCCTACTCCAAGAAACTCCTACACATATCTTTGAGCTGCAAAATAAGCCACACAATATTAGTATACTGCAGAGCACTTGGTGTTCATAAAGAGGGATGGAGACAGAGTGTTATAGCCTGAGCCACAAGTAAATCTCACTTAAATAAAAATATCCAGCAAACCAGTGCTGTCTAACAGCTCCTGTTAGTCAGACAGTGCTGACCCTCTCTTTCAAAAAGGTAAGAAAGTTTAAAAAGCTTTCTGAAGTTTTAAAAAGTTGAGATAATTATTTTTCCCTTCTGTGACATTGAATGTGACTTTCTACTGAAGATGGTTGGAAGGGACACAATAAAACTCCCTGGCACTACCTAAGTAGTATTTGTTAACATGCCTGTCCATTTTGAGTGAAACACATCACAAATTCAGATATTTTTAATCTTCTTAACATTAGTCAACCTGACCTAAAATCAAAGGCTGTTGAAAGCTCATTCCAGTTAATGGCCATTTCCATTTCCAGACAGAGAACTCAAGCTTCCATTTCTAAAGACTGAGGAAAGAGCCAAAAATCCAAATGCAAAGCAGCTCAGATAATTCAACATTTTAGTTCATCACAAGCAGCTACACCTTTAACAACCAAAGACACGTTGCTTTGTACTAGAATTATTTGTGAAAAGAAATAATACAAGCTCATAAAATATCCATGAAGTTGTACATCTCTGGCAGAGCATTAGCACCACTCCAAATTTTTAAAGGCTTTTTGTTTAAAACAACACAAAGAAAATGCAAATTCCAAAAGTCTGGAATCTGAAGCACTTGGATGAGGGGTTCAGGTCCAACACCTGCTCCCCACCAGCCCCTCTGCTGGGGAACTGAGGTGATTGCCTGGAACTGGGCTGGAATGGTGGACAAAGAGCCCTGAAATCCCTCCAAGACACCTCCTGCCCCACAATCTGGATTTTCCTCGTGGTTTTCCCTTCTCCACAAGGTAGAGAGACTGTGATTATTTTACAGATTGTAACCACAACACAGGAAAAGGTTTTTCTGCAACACTGACATGCCCAGGAGGGAGTCAGTCTACAGGACTGGGGTCTTTACACTCATTATTAACACAGCAGAGGCCGTGGGAGCTGGTGCTGAGCCCCCACGTGACAGGGGCAGGCAGACCTCCCACATCAATTTCTGATTAAACCAGCTCCATTTCAACGATTTTTAAAAGCCTTTTCTAGCACTAAATGGATCTAGTTCTTAGTGAGGAGATTCCATGTCACAGAAATCAATATGTTTAAAAAAAAAAACCCAAACAAACAACCTAAAACACACAAACAAAAAACAAGAAAAAAAACCCCAGCTTGTATCTTGTCATTCAATCTGGAAGTTCAGCCAAGAAACCTGAAATCTTATTCTTTTATACTGAAGAATCCTCTAATTTCATGTTTCTGATCTCCACATAACTGCTTAAAGACTGAATGGATTTGGACTGACCTGGATTAAGGGTTGGGCTGGGTGGGAACAACTTTTAGTACCAGGATTAATAATTTGACTTCCTACTATCACAGGAAGTTATTAATCAACATTAATCCTCCCATAATTGCAACTTATTTCACTGTAAACACTTGCCCAGGTTTATTTTTTTATATTAGCACATAGAACTCTTCTATCTGTCACAGTCCTGTAGCTGATTTATGTCCTGACTAAAGATCCACAAAAAAAAGAAGGATATAAAAATCTCATCAAAGCTCAGGAGTGACAATGCTAACTTCACTATTTCATTCAATAATATTTGATTTATTTCACACTGGACATAATGGCAGGCACAAATAAATGAGAAATAAATGGCAGGAAAACTTGCAATGTAACCAGGATGCTAAATAAGTGTATCATTCTGAACTGGGAAACTTCCAAATAGAATTGATGTTGTGTCCTCAATGCAGTTGTCTCAAGAACAGACAAAAAAGGGCTTTAATTGAGAGGTGCCTTCAATATTTGAAATCTGCATCTGAAAGTGCAACTGAAGACACTGATCTCACCTTTCACACCTGTGAATTATCCTTCCCTGGAGCACAATGCCACAGAAAACACCTGCAGCTCCCAGGGCTGCTCATTCTCCTTAAAAATGACAGAATTCCCACACTGCCAGAAATGTCAGGAATAGTTTTTCACTTGTAGAGCAATTACAGCCCATCAGAGTTAACCCAGTGCTAATTAATCCCACACCAAGGACACACAAGCAGCCTCTGCTATCGTGGACACTTTTTATCCCCAATTTTTATGGATCAGACAAACTAAAGGTGTCACAGGCTTTGTGCTTGCCTCACACTACAGAATGTGTCATTTCTTTCTGAAGAAAATGTCCCAGGCTTTCCAAGCCCCAGCTTCTATCAGCATCTTTTCCAACAGCTTCTTTCCATGACCTATAACTGAACTTGGAGGTTAGAAAAGTTCTGTTCATTAAAACTTGAGGTTTTACACATTATACCTTGGATTTTGGAAAAAAAAATCAACATGAAAAATTAACTTCTGAGAAATTAACACCCAAGCTGTAGCTACAAAATCTTCTGCCTGAGCAGTTTAAAGAATGAAACTAAATTAAATCATGTCCTTATTTTTTGCTTATAGAGAAGCCCCCAACACAATCTTTTCATTCAGCCATTCTTTTGGTCTGTCCAAGGTATCACTGAGTTCTAATATCTCAAAAACTGCCAGTTCTGAGTGTAAACCATCAAGCACAAAACCTTTGAGAGGATCACAAAAATAACTGAACTTGCAACAACTGTCAGAGTGACAATTGTTGCCAGGCTCTCCTTCCTTCAGGGGAGGGAGCATTTCTGTATCATCTCACTTACAAAAACCTGCTCAAAGACAAAGCACCTGATTATGGCTTGATAAAGAAAAATACAGCAATTTGAACAAATTTGACTTCTGCCTTGAAGTGAGGGGGTGGAGCCACCCCAGATGTTATTTTACCTCCAGAAGCACGAAGAACTGGTTTCACATGGCAAGGGAGCCAAGCTGTCCTGGTAAACAGCACAAAGCTTATTCAAATTCTGAGGAGGATTTCGTTAGTATCACTTTCTGCTCCCAGAATTATTCAGCGCTGGGTGAAGGTCCAAGCTGAGCACAAACTCCACCTTCTCAGCACTGAGACCACCAGAATACAAACACTTTGTGTTGGTTCTCATTACAGCACTGAATTCTACAGCCTGTAAGTGATCTGTAATAGGACACACGACAATTTACATACAACAGGCAGGAAAACCCCAAGCTAAAGGCTTTGCAAACTGCTGGGAGAGTGACTGCACCTATTACCATATCTTTTGATCAAGGATAAAGCCACAATCCTGGATAAAGCAGAAGAGACAAAATAATAATTATGGAATCCTTCACCCCTGTAAACCTCACACAATAATACTTCAGTGTTTATGAAACAGGTGCTATTAAAGAAACAAATGTTTAACTGTTAATATTTGCTAAACACAACAGCTTGCTTAAAAGTATTTTTACTACCAACCTGAGAAGAAAGCTGACAAAAGACAGGCAGGGAACCCAGGGATTTAGGGAATTTAGCCCAGGAAACATCCTCACACTGCCTCTACCAGCTGTGGGCAGCTATTACAGCACTGTAAAACCTTATTTAGCAAGTAAGTTCTAAGTATTCAAAAAACAACAAACTTGCATTTCCCCTGCAATGCATTCCATTAGTCCTTGGCTCTCCTGCCTGCATCTTGCCAAAGGTTTCAGGCTACTGTCAGCATTAAGTCTGGAAACTATGTAAAGCTCCCAGGCCTGATAAATAAGTAAAACCCATCAGATCCCTTTTGAAAATCTGAATTTTGCAAGCTGTTTTACAGAACCAACAGTATTTACTATGGAAAGGGTTGCAAAGAGCCCACTGCTCACAGCAAAGTGCAACACTGAGACACTTCCATATCTAAATATCTAATATCAATATCTAAATTTTAATATTATAGCCATGATGATGGAAAACATAATTTCTACACATAAATTAGCGCCACATTAAATCTGCTGGGAAATCAGGATTTTTCCTTGTCATTGTCCATTTTCCCAAGTGGTACCAAATAAAACCATCCTGAGTTTGTTCTTTGCTCAGAGCCTGAGGGGTCAGAGGGGCTGAAGGGGCAGGTCCACTTCCCTGTGTTCTGTGTGGCCTCACTCCTGCTGGGCAATTTGGACCATTCCAAACAAATCATTTCCATTGTGGAAAGGTGATCTCCCCGTGGAGGCCTTGCCAAGCCTCCCCAGCCCTCCCACGCTCACCCTCTGCCAGCTGAAGTTCCCCACACTCAGTGGCAGCTTTGCTCCTCAACCCTTTAAACACCAGGAATTAGAATTCCCTGAAGGGGCCCTTTGGTTCTCAGCAAAGTTTGAGCACAAAAAAACCTAATTCTGGTCTAATTAAAGGCTATTTTCTCAAGCCACTGTCTCAGCTAAAGGGATTTAGAATCTTTCCAGGGTACAGAAGCTTTCCAGATGTGCTCAGAGTGAGAGTGATCCACGTCAGGACTCCCAGATTTATTTGAGGAGAGGGATGACAGTGAATGGAGAAAGAGCTTCCCTCATGACATCCTTCCCCTCTGCTTTCTGGAATTCAGACAAACAGTTGTAGGACCTCCCTCTGGAGCCCATCTGTGCCAGCCAGGGGCTGCAGGTTTCCAGGAACAAACCATCCAGCCCAACTCCTGTGCAAGAAGAGGAGTTGTCTTGCAGTGTTTGTGTAGCTGCTCAGTTGTCTGACCATCAAAATTCTCTTTTCATGGCCAGAAGGTGAAAAAAAAAGAACCAAAAAAAGGAGGACTGCATCATCTTGCATCATCAAATAAAACAAAACCCAAACTAGGACTTCAAATTATTTGTCATGCATGCTCCCAGTGATTTGTCCTTGAGGAAAAAAAAAAACAAAGGATGAAGAGTTTTCCTATTTAAATGCCAGCTTAGAAGTTGAGAGTTCAAATATCCTTCAACAGCAAAGAGAAAATACAGCTGCAGGTAGAACCTGCAGAGATGAATGACTTAGTAACAGTCTACACCAGAACAAATCCCTGCTCTTGACCCTTTCCACTCTTCACCACGAGCTCAGTCTTACCCAGATGAAAATGAAATGCACAAAATTATGTCAATTCATAAGTCAAATCCAAATCTAACATTTCAGAAAAATACTCCTTCACTTGAAGGCGGTTATGGAAACCTTATCAGGTAAGATTTACTTCAGAACAGAGGTGTTTAATATTACAAACAGATAAGCATTTTTTTACCAAATTAACCAGAAATGTCTAAAATGATAAAATGTCCTCCCACCCTTTAATCTACACAGTGAGATTTTAAATAATAAAATCACAATGGATTGTAGCTGCCCAAGACTCACTGAACAGCATCTGGTATCTTAAGACTAAAACACAACCCTGAGAGATGACAAGCAATGTGTTAAATTCAAGTATTATTCAAAATTATAATCACACAGGAAACCTTCTTAAACCCATCTCTCTATGAATTAAAGAGGCTTATAAATTTCTAGGGATTGTGCAATGCTTTTCCAGCAGTAATGGCTAACATGTGACAGCGACTTGCAGGAGCCATTTCAAAAATCAAACTACATTTCCACAGTCCTGCAAAGACACACACAGACACCAATCCCCACTCACTGGGGGGAAAAATTACTCTTTTTTCTATTGTTTGTGGCATTTAAATGTTGCTGTTTGTAATCTGAACAAGCCTAAATGCACGGAGAATAACTGGCAGAGGCTGCTGCAGCCAGAAATCCCAATTCTGCCACGGGAAAAGCTGTTTCATTTCAGCTTCTAGTCACAGGAAAGCCAAATACTTTTACAACCTGTGTTGCCAGCAGCATAAACAGACTTGCCATTAAGCAATTAAGTGGTCCAAGAGGTTCAGAGAGAACCCTGAGTGCTGGAGCAGGCACCACCCAGCAGCAGGAGCTCTCTCTGCAGCATAGGACCAGTGCCAGTCCCTTCCCATTCGGGATCAGCTTTCCTTTGAAACAAAGTCACAACACAAATAGTGCATCCCCAGGTCTGGAATAGCCCTTCTATCGGGGATGGCTAAAAAGTTTCAGGAAATGTTACAAACAATTCCAGTAACTGAGAAATATTTACATCAGGAAGTGCCTGTTCTGTTCTTTTAAGTTATCAGTGCTCCACTGACAGCCTCCCCAAATTCCCACATTTTCAGGCATCATCTGATCCGTGGGGGGTTTTCTTGCCTCTTGTTGCTTACAACAAAATATATTAAACACTGTAAACCGTATGAAATATATATATTTTTTTCCCCACAATCACCAAGATGAGGGGGACATCGACAAGGCTGGAAATGTTTGAGAAGGAAAATAATTTATAAAAAATATTCCAGTGAGGATTAATATTTAATGGCAGGAATGGACCACTTTTCTTCAGCCTTGTCACCAAGTAAGCCAGTGCTAATCCATTAAGCATATTATGAGTTTGGAGAATTAGACTTAGATTAACAGGGCCACCTCATTTTCCAAAACAAGTCTCTATGCATGTTTTTATTATATCTTTTGTTCTGGATAAACCAGACCCATGCAGTACTTTGCATCCTATTTCTTCACAATGAAGCTACTTAAACTCCAGGTGTATCTTGTACATCGAGACAGATCTAGTTCAAAACCAAAAAAAGCATATTTTAACAGCTGCCAGGAAAACTCTGTACAAACATACTCCACGAATATTTATTTCTCCACGTTTGACAGTAAAAGTTTATGACAATGTGAGAGAAGGAAGAACTCCTCTATCCCCTACAACCAACCTGCTCTTTAATGTCACAGCGCCCAAACTACATCTGCTCATTCAACATCCCTTTCCATAAAACAAAAACGTTGGTGAACATAAATGGATTGTTTTTTAGAACATTTGGGATGTAAAACCACAGTCTGACAGACAAAAAGAAGTCCTAACTGAGCACACAAAGGGTATCAAGGGCTCAGCATCTGTTGGACAAGACAACCAGACAAGGAAGAACCTAAAGCCTGGAGGGACTTGGGGCCTGCAAGCAGTGACATAAAGCTCTGTGGAACAAAGTCTGCTTAGCTAAAGCAAGGATTTAAACATTTTGAGGCAGGAAATTCTTGCCAAGCACCATCTGGGAGCGTTCACCATTAGGTTTGCTGATTCAGGGCATCTCATACAGTCCCGTTATTCCTGTTTAAGGTACCAGCAATGATTACAGCATTACAGGAGAACAGGCTGCCATATTATTGATATTTAAAACAAAGCCAAATTTAATTACTCCTGAAACAGCAGGGGAGACAGAAAAAGCAAGAACAAAATCAAGAATGACTTCATGATAGAGGTGAACTTACCTATTCCGTAGGCTTTAGCACAGATCCATTGTAGATTAGCAGCTATTTTTGCTCTGGCTGAATCATAGAGCTCCAAAGGGACAATCTCAACTGCACTATCTGTCAGAGCATCCATTTTTCTTCTGGTACTATCTCCACCCGCACAAACATCAACATCCACCATCTAAAACAAAAACAAAAGGCAGAGACTTTTACACGAGCCGACCGATTCTAAAGCCACACAGGAGAGAGGGGCTGGCCAGGCTGCAACACAACAGGCCCGACATCCTTCGGGATTTCCATCGGGAGGGCTGATGTAGCGATTCCAAACCCACTCGGAAATCAAAAGGCATCGGAGCCCGGGGCGAGCATCCCTTTTTGTCAAGGGCAGGGCCTGGCTGGGCGAGCCCCCGGGCCGAGGCAGCGGAGAAAGGCGCAGCCCCGTCACCTGCCGATGGGATAAAGGAAGGATGGGGCTCTCCCGAACAATGCGGGCAGGTACCGCCGCCCCCTCCCCGCCCGCGGGGCCGCGCCGGGGCAGCGGCAGAGCCGGGGCAGCACCTGCGGCTCCTTCCCCCGCCTCGCCCCCGAGAAGCAGCATAG
>JBBMKD010000049.1:1250730-1281239 GCA_037834095.1 Argya squamiceps
CACGGTCCCCTCACGGACCCACAGCCCGTCATGGACCCACAGCCTGCCATGGACCCAGAGCCCCTCACGGGCCCACAGCCCCACACAGAGCCACAGCCCATCATGGACCCACAGCCCCCCACGGCCCACAGCCCCACACAGAGCCACAGCCCATCACGGACCCACAGCCCATCACGGACCCACAGCCCATCACGGACCCACAGCCCAGGCACACCCACCATCTTCACGGACCCACAGCCCATCATGGACCCACAGTCCCTCACAGAGCCACAGCCCCTCACGGACCATCCTCATGGACCCACAACCATCACAGTCCTGCCCTCGCAGCCCTGCCGCCCTCATTTCCTACCCCATCTTGAGGAGCCAGGGCTGCTGGGGGAGCACCGGGGTCCAGCCTGTGGGAGTCATGATGGAGAAAGAGCCTCTTTGGTTAAAAATGGGGTGAACGAGAGTGACTTGAGCTGTGTCCCACTCCAGTGACCTGTCAGGCAGGTCCTGGCCCTCCTCACCCACAGCCCGGGTGCAATGTGGGGTCTGCAGGGGTTTGGGGAATCGGCTCCTGGGCAGGAGGTGGAATCGGGGCTGCTGAGCCCCCACCCCATCCCGACCCCATCCTCACCCCACGGGGTCACAACCCCTTGGCATCTTCACCCAGCCTTCCCTTTGGGTGCAGGGAAGCACAGAAATGCCAAAGAAACTGTCTCTCCACAAAAATGACCAGATGAGGGAACCTTTAGGTGCGTGATAGATTCCTCTGAACCAAGGCAGTCATTTTCTTAAGTGCAGGAAGGGTTGAAATTTCCCTCTGCTGTCAGCACAGCTCAATAAAACATTGGGTTTATATCAAAAAGTATCAGCAATACTTTTCTTCATGGTATTACAAATAATGTCCTTCAAGATTTGCTGAGTTACTCCTTGCTCACCATCAAAGGACGTCAAAGACGGTTTTCAGGCCAAAGCCTGACTTACACATCTTACGTTTCTTGGCAAAAAGAGAATTTCTTTCTCTGCTTTATGTCATGATCTGCAAGAAACATGTGACAGGTTCAAGATGTGGGGGTTTTTTGCTGTTAGACATGCTCTTGTCTCTCAGCCCTGTCTAGAGGCTGCTGTCCTGCTGTCAGCAGGGGTCACAGAGTCCTAGAATAAAATCACAGAATATCCTCAGCTGGAAGGAACCTGCAGAGATCACTGACCTGTGTCCCTGCACAGACACCCCAACCATCTTCACGGCCTCCTGTGGATGCTCTCTAACAGCTTTAGATCTTGCTTATCTCGTAGTGCCCAAAACGCTGTGCAGTTTTGGCCACCAGTGCATACTGGGCTCATGATCAAAACCGGATCCTGCAGATTAGCTCACTTGACAAGTGAGTTTTAGGGCTTGTCTGAAAAGTGGAGCTGCATGATTGAGCTTCGAGCCTTGAATGTCTGTGCTGGCCAGATGAATTATCTTCATATCCATCTGCTGAAACCATGATTATAAGTTTAGCTGCACAACAGCCATAGCAGACTGACCTTATTCCACCTAATTTTTGTTATGATTCTCATAAATTATTTTCCTGCTGCATGTAACTGGTAGATTATATGAATATTTCAGAACCATTAAAGATTCATTTGGGTCTGTCTTAAGATTGCACGTTTATTTCCCTGTGTCTTCTCAAAGTGCAAGGGGAGGGCATTCTTTGTTTGTGTCACCAGGAAACACAATCTTGTGTCCAAAGGTCATTCCAGCCTCTATCACTCTTCCATATTGCAGGATTGTGTGCAATTAAAGTGTCTTTGCAAACAACTTGCTGCTTGTTTTATAATCTCTGTTCGAAGGGTTCGGTTTTCAGCACAGTAGTGTTATCATCAGAACAAGCTGCTCTTGTTTTTAGATTAGGCATTAAGGCCCAATCCAAATCCCCTTATATTTTTGAGAAGAATGCTTTCATTTTCATGGTGAATTGGGCATTAGACCCAGGGCAGGAACAGAACAGCCCTTGGCCTCCTGGAGCAGGTGGCCTGTGTTGAGGGTGAAGGTGTAACCAGGAGAAAACTGACCTACTTCTCCCTCTGACATATTTTTCCTTGAGGTAAGAAATGGATCCAATTGTTAAACTCACCAGGAACAAAAACATGCTCTAAGAAGGCGGCAGACAACCCCCACAAAACCAAGCCAGTATCACCTCGACTCCTGAAACTCCTGGAATAAAAAAATGGAAAAAGCATAAAGGGGAATGCTCTCCTTTTCCAGGCCTCTGCTGCACGTGGGATCCTGGCCTTGGAATTTCCTCTTGCTCTGCCCCTTTTTCTCCTTTCTGCACCTCTTCCAGTCTGGTGTGGAATGTGCTGCCATTTCTTCCTCTATGGTAATTCCCCGAAACTCTGCTATTGAGGGCATTTGCATGTCCTTAAGTGGAAGCTGAAATTGATGTTTTGGGAGACTTTGGAGGTGATGATGAAGTGGTTTGTCAAGAACTCGGCATCATCCCACACCAGCGTCCTCAAACTTGTCCTGGAGATAAAAAGCCCGCATTTAAAGTGGGAGGGTCACACCAGTGGATTGTTAAGTGTGTTTGCTTTTTCCGTGAGAAAAGAAATGACTCTGCCATATTCAGCAGCGACAAATTCATCTGTAATTTGAGTGTTCCTTGTTTCTTTCTGTGCTCCACTAAACACGCTCCAAGGCTTTTCTTCTGGAAAAATGGTAATGCTTTGCTTTTCTACATGAAATAATTTTCCTATTAGTCTCCTGGATTCCTCACGCACTGAGAGTAGGTGTACACGTGAACTGACACAACTTGTCTTCCAGCAGAGCTCGGAGGTTAATTACTTGCAGGCAATTCCTTTGAGAAATCACCATATTCACACATGACATCCATTGCAGGTAGCAAAGTTGGACCCTTGAGCTTGTTTTCTGCCAGACTGGATAAAAGCCTGGGATTTGGGTTTTTTCCACCGTGTTTCAACTATCAATATTGGCAGACTACGAGTAGAATTTAGTATCAGTTCCCAGAATATCTGATGTCCCCAAGGACAGCAGATCTAAATTAATGTTGTAAAAAAATTTATCTTCTATAAAAATATAAACGTGCTGTGGCCTGGGACTTACAGTGTGAAGATAGGTCCTGGGTATGTAGATGAAGAGCTTCCACTCCTGGAATGGTTTGGAAAGGACCTTAAAGACCGTTTTGTTCTAAACCCCTTCAGTGGGAGGGACACCTTCCACTGTCCCAGGTTTCTCCACACCCCATCCAACCTGGCCTGGAACATTTCCAAGGATGGGCAGCCACAGCTTGTCCTCAGCAGCCAATAAAGACACGTGGCTCTCTCTGGGAAGAGATTTTTGCCTTCAGTCTTGCCCAACAGCTGCTGCCTGTGCAGAAAACACTCAAATGAATGAACATTTTTCTCTCTTATCCTTGCAGGATTTCCAAGGCAGCCATGAGTGCTGGAGATGGCCCCAGCAGAGCAGCGAGCAGCTCGTGCACACTCACAGCCCTGGATGCTTGCAGCTCCCTCCTTACGGCTCTATTTTCAGCCCTGGACTAATTTTGAACCCTGCTGTAGCTGCTTCCCTGTGCTTAGTTCCGCAGGGCCTCGTTTGCCCTGGTGCTGAGCACTTAATATCCCCAGCCAGGATTGACTTAGAGCCTGGGCACACCCCGAGGTCACAGCGTGGGGCCAAGGCTGGCACTGCCTGGGGGGCAGAGGGGTCTGTCTCCTCTGAGCCCACCAGATTTGGCACCCTAAACATATGCCCATACTACAGAGATCAAAAGAAATGTTGCATCCTACTAGAAATTCCATAAGGAAAGGGAGATGTGGGCAAGAAGACACTTAAAATATCTCCTGACTGACTGGATGGAGCCTGGGTCCCACCACACGAGGGGGAATGGGGGGGCTGGCAGCCTCCTCATGCTCTTGCTGCTCCAAATGTCTTTTCCTCCCTTGTACAAAACAGTTTCCTGTGGCAGTCCATCAGGGAGCCAGCCTCGAGGAGGAGGAGAGAGCAGGATATTTCTCTCAGTAATGGAACCATCACTTCAGTGCCATTCCCAACAGCACAGGAACAGTTTCTGAGGCACTGTCAGCAATCCCTTATCTCCAGCTCTGTGCCTCGGCAGGAATATGCAGTGGCAAGGCCTTGTGCATCAGGGAACCACAGGCAACAAGGAACATTTTTCATGTAAATAAAGAAAACAAATGAAGTGCAAGGTAGTAGGACTCTATTTCATTCACGCCTTTGTATTATTTCAAAGGTAATGTATATGCAACTCAGCTGTTATGCTGATGAGTGCAACAAGTTATTCAGATTTATTTCTTTTTTCCATTGCTTGGAGTGTTTGATGCGTATCAAACCCAAGAAATGGAATGGGCAGGGAGCACTGGCAGTTCTGCTCCTCACAGAGAGGGGCTTCCCCCAGCTAGGGACAAGCCCCTTCACATTTAAAAGAATACTCATGTTCAGCACTTATCTTCAAAGTGCTGTGCAAACATTAATTAATGACTCTGTTATTGCCAGGGGGAAGAGCTGGCAGAGGGAGGGGTGACAGCTCACCCTTCCTGCCTTCCTTGCTGGGAGCCAGAGCTTCCTTCTCCAGCTGCGAGAAGCAGGGATGCTCCATCCCCAGGCCTCTGGTTATCTCCAGCAATTACAGCTCTGGAAGTGCTGCTGGTGGGTTCTAAGTGCCTGCATCAATAATAGGAGGGGGTTTTGCCTGTAAGATATTTTTATCCATAAGATTATTTATTTTTAAAGTCCCTGGACTGTGTTTAGGAGGATAATGGGTCAATAGCATTTACAGCCCAGCAGATTTTCCCAGGAGTCTCATCCCACCAAGCCTTGTCATTCCTTGGGCAACCCCAAGCAGGGAGACCCCAGGGATGAGCTGGGTGAGTGCTGAAAGGGTTTTCAGTGTTGTCATGATCTAATTAGTGAGCAAATTAGATGTTTCTATCTTTCCATGTATCCTTATATTCATTAAACCATTTTTAGCAACCACACGTGGGTAGTCCTCAAACAAATCAGTTTCAATGGGGACCGATGATTTTCTTTTCCCAGATGATTTCTTTATAAAATGCTTTTTTTTTTCCTAAGGACACTTTGAGTTATTTACCACAACTATGCAAAGACAGAATGACTTATCCCCAACTTTTTCACCACTTAAACTTTGCAGGAAATCAATGAATAAGGGAAAGGCAGGAGAAATGAACAGGAAAAAAATCTAATTGGATTCCAAAATGCAACATCTTCCCCCTGCTCCTGGCTGTGCAAGGTGCAAGAGGCCAGAGCAAGGTGGAATATACTCAGCATTGTCATCCCAATAAATCCCATTGGGATTGCAGAGAAGTACAAATCCCTGGCACAGGAATAGCCTGGCATCCATCAGCATGGCACAGAGCCCTCCTCTTGCCATCAGCTGGCACATGGTTATCCCCAAAAACAACCTCCTGATCCCCTGCTAAGCATTACCTTTGGGAATTCACAGCCAACACAGCCAAGCCTTTCCAAAAAGCTGTTACAACACGGTGATTTCACCAAAATATTCTACAGCCATTGCACAGGGGGAGGTGTGCACCAGGGAACAAATCCGGGGCCGCCTTGTTCCAGCTCCCCCAGGGGATGCACAAAGGCAAACGCTGCCTGCCAGGCCCTGGAAAATCCATCCCAGCCACAGGAGGGATGTACCTGACCCAGCATTTCCCATTCCCTGGGGCAGATTTGAGCTATGGTCTTGCAATACAGGGGACATTTTGAGGACAGGGCTGTCATTTCTGGATTTTAAGGCTTCTTCCTCCACAAATATAAACTTTCAGCCCTGGGCTGAGGGGCCAGCATAGAAACTCGCTCTGGGTGATCTTGATGTGCTTCAAACTGCCCCAAAAGCAAATTAAAGCTCCTCTAATTCCTCCACAGCAGGGCCTGGTGGGGGTGGGCAGTGGCTTCCCACTGCATTTTGCCTCCTTCCCGTTCAGTATTTTTAGCTGCTGCTTTTCTGGTGGGATGCAGCTCCCGGTTCCCCTTGCTGCCAGCTCTGTCACCTGGCAGCCCTGTCCCCTCCTGCCCTGCCTGCAGAGAGGTGCCAAAGCAAACACTGCCCTCCTCACCCGTTTGGGCCCCAGCCAGCTTGCACATGCTCCAACACTCTTAAATCTGCAGCCAGAGAAATATGGGAACGTACAAATTAGTCAGAGGAGTTGAAACATCTCCATCCTGCTCATCCAGGTCTTATTTACAGCAAGACCTTGATGACTGTAAAATTGAGACACCCAGCAGGAAACCAAACCCTGCCTGAGCCTCTGATCCACTGGCAGTGAGCTCCAGGTGATGGACCTCAGAGCAGACCCCAGGATGAGGGGTGGGCAGTGCCACAGTCCTGGCAGAGATGCCAAAGCCCAGGGGCTCACAGTGTGTCCATCCCTGCTGCAGAACTGGGCACAGAGGGGGTCCTGCATGCCCTGGGGTGTCCATCACCAGATCACCCCCACAATCCCTTCCCGTGGCTTTGGTTGTGCCCAGGTTGGCAGGGAGGTGGGCAGGACACAGCCCCACACCAGGACGGGTCTGAGCAATGAGAGTGACCATGACACCACGAGCAGTACCCAGGGATGAAACACAACCTGGCTGGAGATGGTCCCACCCTGCTGGGACGGGGGTGACCCCTCTGTCCCCATTCCCAGCGCTGCTCCCTTGGGCCATGGGGTGTGGATGCTGCCCATGCCTGTAGGGCTGTATGGCCCTGGTGGCCCTGTGCCCTGCCATCCCAGCCCACTGCCCACCTGTGCCAAGGCTGCTGCCTGCCCAGCACCGCCCTGCCTCAGGCTCCATCCCCTCCCCGGGGCTCAGATCCGGCTGAGAGCAGCCCATACCCCTCACCTAGCCATGGGATCTGGGCTGATGAGACCCCCAGGGCAGCCAGGAGCACGCGGAGAAGGGGATGATACAAAGAACGCCCATATCCGTGGGGCTGGGGCACTGGGCACCGCTGCCCGTCCTGCTGGACGGACACACGGCTGCTGTGACACCCCCAACCTCCCAAAGACCCCCGGGAGCAACCCCTGACCGAGTCAATCCCCGACAGCACCGACTCACCGCTGGCCGCCGCCGACATCCTCGCAGCCTCGGGGGTCTCCGGGGGCTCTGGGCAGCTCCCCGCGGCATGGGTGCCCATGGCACGGCCCGGGGCTCAGCGGCGGCGGGCTCGGTGCCCTGCGCTCCCCGGGAAGGGCCGGGGGCAGCGGGGCAGCGCTGCGCTCCCCGGCATCGGCGGCATCACCACGGCAACTGCCGGCTGACTCACGCTCCTTGCCGGTGACATCAGAGATGGAGGAGGAGGAGGGGGCCGGGGGCTGCGGGGCGATGCCGGGGGCAGATATTCCCGCTTTGGGTTTTGGTTAAAGGGTTTTGTGCGGGGAAAGCTTTTAGACGCAGCCCCGCAAGGCAGAGCCAGGCCGGGATCTTGGTGGGGTTTTTTAAAGAGCCACGGAGTCAGGAGGGGGGAAGATGCTGGAGCCCGTCGGCTCTGAAAGCTGCCTGGTGCTGGTGGCATGGAGGGACTGGGACAGAGCCAGAGGGACAGGTGAGATCCCGCTCCCCCATACTGCCCTTGGACTTCAATTCTGTTAAAAAAACCCCCCCAGATTAAGGAAACCAGTAGATGAGATCCCGCTCCCCCATACTGCCCTTGGACCTCAGTTCTGTTCAAAAAAACCCCCAGATTAAGGAAACCAGTAGAGAAATTACTTACTTTGGCTTCCCTTGGTGCCAGGAATGGGTGAGGAGGGATGAATTGGGCCCCTCATGTTCAGGCACATTTCTCCTGCACATCCTCCCCCTGGAACGTCGCCCTGCCGTGCCCAGCATTTGTGTCCGGCATGGTGGGAGCTGAAAAGGGACCTTGCTTGGAAACCAGTCAGGAGCAGGCAGGAATGTTTGTTGGGCACACACACAGGGGGCTCAGGACCAGCACAAAGGAATGCTCCACATACAGACGTTTTTCAGAGGGATTTGGCAGCACATTTTCTCAGAGCTGGGCCGTGCAGGGCTTGCTCACGTGCCAGCTGGTAGCCACAGCCAGGAGCATTGATGGCTCCATCCCCTCCACTCACAGGCTCTGTTAGACTGAGCCTGATGAGACAGAAGAAGTATTTTTAGTGGGATGAGAGTCCTGCACGAGGCTCTGTGCTGAGCCAGAGCAGCCAGTGATGCAGCAGTTACACCATCTCCAAAAAATAAACTTTTATCAACCCTCCATGGGAGCGGCCCCCAAGTCATCACAGCCCCAGGCAACACTCCCCACCAGACCCCTCCCGGGGGGCTCCTGGGCATCCCTCCTTCCATGAGGCTGAGATCAGGGAACCCAACACTTGGGGCTTTTATTTTTAGCCCAGCAAAGTATAAATACAGCCCACGGTAACCCCTGGGAATCCGAGTGAGTGCTCAGCCCGGGAAGTGACGGCACCAGGGACGCCCGTGGCTGCCAGAGCTGCACCACCACAGGGAAAGGCTCTGTCCTGCTTCCACACACCTGGGCTGGATGGAAATACTTCAAACCACTCAGGGATGGGGCTGCACCAGGCTCGGACTGCTGCAGTGGGGAGAAGGGGCAGGCAGGAGGAGGGGGCTGCTGCTCACGCTGACAGGAAAGGGGAGAGGAGGGATGGGGAAGGATCACTGGAGGACAAAGCACAGATTTCAGGGGGGATTGTGCATTTTTTCCTTTTTTGGGGGATGTTTCCGTGTGGGAGCAAGGGAGGAAAGTGCCTGTCTGTGAGGAAGCCAGGAGTAGGGGGGTACAGGCAGAGAGCACCCCGTGATTCATCCCAGGCAGCCTGGCAACCAGCTCCTGTGTAGGGGAAAACACAGATGGAACAGGGATGCTGCAACACTGATCCAACAGCATGGGGACAGCCAGCTGGTGTCCTCTGAAGGATGATTTTGGAGGTCTGAACTATTCCCTTCTCTTGGACACTCCATGGAGGAGCTGTGTGGGACTTCTGCAGGTCCAGCTCACCTCAGCTCAACTGAGGCCATGGGGACAGAGTGAAATACCTCATCCCATGTGCCAAGAAATCCAGGGAGTTGGTCAAAACTCCTCTCCAGCCCTTGCACAGCGGGAAGGGGCTGAGCTTGTGCATGGCTGAAGCAGCAGGGTCAGCACAGCCCTGGGGTTTCACAGCTCCAGGGGTTGTCCTGCACAGCCACATCGAGGAGGAGCTCAATAAATAATGCAACCAAACTCGGGGTGTGTGGGAGCTGCTGTGGGTACAGGACTCCTGGGCACAGATTCCTGGGGAGCAGCCCTTCCTCAGAGGACAAACAGAGGTATAAATGTGGTTTATGCCCAAGCTACAGCTCATAAAAGCCAGGAAACCACATCATGCATAAGCATGGCAAGTCTACCATGAATAATTCAGTCTCGGGGTGCAGCAGCAGCCACTCACCTGCACAGCCCCAAGAGCTCCAGCAGCCCTCACAGGGATTAGGAGTGAGGCCTCTGCTCACACTGAGCACCCAGAGCCCTGGCTGGAACCAGCTCCTGCTCCACATGCTGCTTCCCAGGGTGGGAGAGCTCGTTATGCAACTGCTGATGGACGGGTAACAAAACCTGTTGAGAGCTGGGACTCTCCCTGTGACACAGGGGAAGCTGCACTGCTGCACCCCAAGGTGCAGGGTTGGTGCAGGACCCCACCACGCAGGGTTTGCATCCCACAGCTGGATGTGCTGCTGGAGCCCAGCCCCCAGAGCCACCCCCTGGCATCACAGCTCTGAACTCAGGCCTTTTTTTTGGGCACCAGCTCCTCTGCCAGGCATCTGAATCACAGCCCTGGCTTCCAGAGCTGGTCACCTCTCCAGGTTTATTTCAGCCCAGCGTGCTCTGGTCCAGCACAGCTCGAGTTACTGGAGTCCCTCCCCCAGCCCCTGCAGTGCCTGAATTCCTGGTGACACTGATCTGCAGGGCTGGGGCTGTGTCCCAGCTCAGGTCACACTCACTGGCACTCAGCCCAAGTTCACACACGTACCCTGCAGCCCTGCCCTCGTCCCAGCCATTTTCCAGGACCCACATCCAGCTCACAAGTCCTACGGTTGCAGTGAAATCTTTTGAATTACAAGAGAAAGTAATTTCTCCCTTAATTCTGCTCCAAACTCAATTTCCCTCTACCAAACCATCCCCAGCAGCTTCCAGAGCTGCTGCTTCCTTTGGCCAACTCCTCTTCTAATAAAATCAATTTTAGAAAAAGGCATGATCAAGCAGAGAGCACATGACAGGATTGTCACCAAGGGGACGGCAGCCTGGTCTGAGCTTGCTGGGCTGTCAGGGCACAGGAGTTCCCAGGGGAAGCATCTGCTGCTTCCATCTGTTTCACAGAAACACAGAATGGATTGGAAGGGACCTCACAGAGCAGCTTGTTCCACTCCCTGCCACCAGATCAGCTTGTTCCAAGCCCCATCCAGCCTGCCCTTGAACACTTCCAGGGATGGGGCAGCCACAGCTTCTCTGGGCAGTTTCTGGAACCCTCTCCAGGAGGAGCTGATGGGCAATTGTACAATATTCTGCTCCTTTATGTGCAGTGTGACCATGACCACCAATCCATGGGAGAGAGAGAACACAGCCAAGGAGAAAACCCAACCCAACCACATGGGAGAGAACACAGCCAAGGAGAAAACCCAACCCAACCACTGGGATGGCACCAGCAAACCACCCATGGAGGGCTGGGAACGACTCCTGCCACACCACTGTGCTGCCAGCTCACCCTGCCCACACCAAGCTGCTTTTCCACAGCCAAATGCAACCTGTGCTTCCCTTCCCTGCCCTCTGTGATGGGTTTGGGCCCTGCTGGAGGCTGAGCTGCCCCTCATCCCTGCTGGAGCACCCCGGGACACGTCCCTGTGCCGAGGGCTGCCAAACTCACACCAATTACAGCCCAGCCTGTCACTCACACAGCAGCACTTCTTCATTTTTAAGGTGTGGATTTCTGCCCAGACCTGCTGCACCAGTTTAGGTTCAGGAGTGTCATTATCTGATGATGCATCCCAAGCTCCTTTAAGGTAATTTTTTGTTGTTGTTTTAATTTTAAATCAGTGGAGAGCCACATCTTTGAATTCTCCTGCTGCTGAGCTGTGCATTACAGCAAATCTCAGTTAGGGCCTGACACCAAAACCACCTGCATTTAACACCACCACATCTACCAACGTGACCTGAGCAAGCAGCATTTTGATGTCTCACACTCTAACCCTCCATCTCTCAGGGGACACAATGGAAATCACTCTGAACTCCTCAGCAGTTGCTGTAGCTGCTAAATAAACAGGCTGCTGGCAGGTTCCTTGCCCTGAACATGGAAGAAAATGCTAATTAATTTAAAAACCCGACTGCCAAAAAACCCCAAATGAACTCTAGAGATTCTCTCTCCTTTACAGAAGTAAACTCACACATTTACACCATCAGCAGTTGCCTCCAAGGCATCCACAGAGAGGGCCAAGGCTTGGAAGTGCTTCCCAAATCTCCCACAGCAGCGCTGGCACCACGACAGCCAGATGGGAATTTTGGTTACATCACGTGCAAGTTGCTGCATCCCACCAGCTGCTGCTTGCTGGAGCTGTTTTCCTTAATGAGGGTTCCCTTGTTGGGAAAGAAAAGACTTCAATTTGTCAGTCAACAACTGTCAAGATAAATCCATCTTCAACGGCATTGCAACGTCCCAGGGGATCGCCAGATCGTGTTTCACAAAGCCCTTGCAATCAATCTCCCCAAGTGCAACTTTTCCTGAAAAAGAGAAGTAACTTCCAGGTGCAAAAGCAGCTGCTGAACCAGGATTTCCTGCACAAACTCTCCATGACCAGCTCTCATACCACACTTTCTTGAGAAACAATTCCAGCAACCTGCAGGTACAAGGAACACTGAATAACGTGGATCCACAAACCTTTGCTGCTCCTGCAAATGATGGTTCCAAACACCTTGTAATAAATCAAAAAACTTTATTTTGAAGATATATTATAAATGTACAGCACACACAACATCAGTGTCTGGGGTTATGTGTGAGCAGGTTTAAAGCCTCAGCATTCACTCCAGCCCCGGCCGTGGGTTCCACATCTCCACACGAAACAATTCCAGCCTGAACAGGTCTGGCTTTGCCAACACCTCCCTGACTTCCAGGAATATATTTCAGAACACAACATGCTTTAAATGATCACAAATTAGCAGCATTCCTTGCTTTTGGCCTGGAGGATTTCTGCAGGGAGCAAATCCTGCTGGTTTTCCTGCTCAGGGAGAGGTCAGCGACCCACGCGAGCGTGGCCAGAATGAATCCCAAATTCCACAGGCTCAGGGACATCTGCCCTAGTTTAAGCTTCAGAAAAGTAATGTTACACCTTAGGAAGAGCTGTGCATGCCACACACTGGCATCAGAGCCAGATCAAAGTTATCCTACGTGGTACCTAATTGTTGTATACACAGGTGAGATGAAAAAAAAAGTGAAGTCAGTACCTTGCCATGTAATTTTACTGGTGCTGCCTCGTGGGAAGTGCTGGGTAGCAAATCACACTCGTGAACAGTTCATTAAGCCATGATAAAAATATGCAAATTAAAAATCTCTACAGGCCTCTGTTACCTGCTGCAACAGAGACACTTGGCTTTGTGGGGCTTCGTTTAAAACGTGATCCAATTTCCTCCCTCTCCCCAGAGCCCGATATAAAACTATACCCAAAATTCAGTAAGAATTTAATGCATCTACATTTACTGAAGTTCACATGCTGCAAACAGGATCTGCATTGAAGATCCTCAAATCTAGGGCAAGAGGTCCTTAAAAAAAACCCCTTTTGCTACACCTGGATGTGGGGATGGAGGTGAGAACCACCATGAGAACATTCACGTGGACACACAACCCCGTGTGCAGGGAGGTGGGGATTGCCCCCCACTGCCCTGCCACAGCCAGCACAAATCCTTCTGAGGAGGAGCTGTCCCAGAGAGGAGGATCCAGGCAGGATCTCCAGCTCCCAAAACTCTCAGCAGGATGGAAATACCAGCTGGAAGTGCTGCTGTTCTGTTCGCTAATAAAAATGGTTTTTATTATTCAAAGTAGAAAACCAGGGTGGTTACTCTGGATGAAACACTGGCTACCCTGTGCACAAACCTTTGGGAAAACTGCCACTGGAGCAGAGATCACAGTGACCTGTGCCTCTCCCACAGGCAATGCTTGCTGACAGTGTCACTGTTACATTCGTTTGGTGCGATGCTATTTTGGTGTGAACGCCTAAAAAAAAGGTAATTGTAACAGTCCTAACTAAAAAGGATTTCAATAACTACCAAAGAGTTGCTTGGATATGAAAATCAATCTCTGAAATGCGAGTTTGGTTCCAGGAGAGGAGGAAAGAAAGGGGAGGGTCAAGGTTTGGGTCAGGCCTGTGACAGGGGCTGCCAAGAAGCAGCCAAGAGCTGGAGAGGTGTTGGAATTCGTGCAGGAGAGAAGCTCACACCTTCCCAGAGGAGGAATGCCCTGCTGGCTGCTTTGGGAACTGTGCAGGTCCATTTTCCAGCTGAAGGGACAACACAAACGTCCTTGGGAGGCTGCAAAGCCCAGCAGGTCACCCCGTGTGACCATTCCCAGGGAGGGATGCACAATCCCAGAGGAAGACTCATGTCCCTGCCCACCAGGAGAGGAGGAGGAGTGGCAGATTCTTTGGGCTGGAGCAGGGAGAGAGGTTCAGCAGGAGGGTTACACTAGCTCAGGCTCACAGGACAGTCAAGGTCCAAGCTGTAAAGTAGCCACTGGCCTTTTTTTCCAAATACATCCCTTTAAATGCATCCCCCTAAAAAGAGAATATAAATACGAAGCCCTGAGAACAAACTTCCACAGAGTACACTGCCATTAAAAATATCAGTGTTTTGATGACAGAATTTTAAGTTAGATATATTTCAATAAATAGCTGGCTACTTGCAAGAGGCCTGCAACATCAAAAGGTGCAAGATAGTCTGGGGCAAAGAGCAGGAACTGTAAGAATCACACTATTAGTCACCCACCACCCCATCCTGTTCCTGCTCCATCTCACAGGCTTCCAAATACTCCCCTGACCATGTAAAGAGAAAATTAACTCTGACATGTCTGTGCTAGTTTGAGCTTGAACACCCGAGGTGCAGGCACAGGACCTGAGCCTGTAAATCCTCACTGCTGGGAGCAGTTTTTCCTCACAAAACCTGCTGGTTTTATTTAACAAAAACCTCTCCCATGTGCTCAGGGATCTCTCTCTGGCCCTCAGAGCAGATCCCCCCGTCCTGCAGGCAGGGACAGGACAGTTCCTCACCAGGCAAAGCCACACACATTCCTTGTGCCCCACAGCTGCACACTCTGGCACCACAGGGGTGACATCTCAGATTTTTGCAGGTTTTCTAAAAACTGACCCAATCTGGGCCTTTTCAAGCACAGACTCAACTCCCCTCAGCATTTTCTGGGATGAAGCAGCAATGCCACCCTGGGGTGATGGGACACAGCCCCTGGTGTAATTCACACCCCAGCACCACTGATGTCTTCATCAATTCCTTCAACCTCAGGGGAGTTTTTGGTGGGTTTAAATCAACTCCTGTGCCTTGCTGCAAGCACCACACCTCCTAAATTCTCATCTCCTTCAGCTTTTGGCCACTGCAAACTTCAGTTCTCACAAGGCAAGCAAGGCTCTGTTAAAGCCACCCCAAACAACACCTCAGCTGTGGAAATGCTGAGCTCTGGAACAACAAAATCCAGAAATAACCACATCTTCTCAAGCCTCCCAGCATCCTAAAATGCAGAATTCCTTTATCCCTATGGTCTCCTCACTGCTGCAGCTGAACCTGGCCATTCTCACCTTCTACCACATGAGGATAATTTGTTTTCCTGATGCTTTTCCCCACACTTCAGAACCAGTTCAGTGCAGTTCCAAGGGAGGCAGCTCTGAGCACTTTGATCCCTCTGAGCTGCACAGTCCAGCCATGGACTCCTGAAATCAAACCCAGCATTTCCCAAGCCTTTACATTCTCCAAGGGCCACAACTGCACCAAAGGATCTGTTTGCTAAGCCTGAACCTCTCCTTATCCATTCAGAAGCCAAAAAACCTCCCACCACACTACAGGGCAGTTTTTCCCAACTTTGCCTTCTAAAACCACTCATTAAAAGGAATATTAACCAGATCCTGACTGTAGAGAAGGACATTTCTCTCTAACATTTAAGAGCTTCAAGTAAAAGAGCCTTCTGGTACTATTAGAGGCAAAAAGCTTCAGGAGTAAGCAAAAAAAAAAGATTAAATAATCAAAACTTTTCATAAGACCACACTATTCAGTCACAGCTACTGATGAGTAGCTGTGGGTGCAGGATCAGGCTCCTGGCTTCAGTTACAGGACAAGGTTATAATTTCATGTCATGTTGTCAGTCTATTCTTAGCAAGAGCCCACAAAAATGGTTTTACTGTCCAATTTGAACAGAGGAAGCATCTCTATAAAGCCTGGAATTTCTAAATGTAGAAGTAAATATTTCAGCAGTCATCAACTGTAAAGCTTAATATGAAATTACAAAATAAAATAAAATAAAAAAAGAATCCTGGGATAGTAAGACAAGATAAAATCTCAGGCTGTTTTGATTTCCCCACCCTTCATATTAATGATGAGAAATTGGCAACTTCAGTGCCTCAGCTGCATAACAGCACAGAGCAGATGCCAAGCTCAGGCCAAAACTTGTTGCAGGGTTTCGGGTTGCATCTTGCTGCATTTTTGCTGGAAAAAACTCCAACTGCACATGAAAAATCCCTCCCACACCTCAGAGGTGACCTGCAGAGCTGCTCAGGAGCTCCCTGTTGGACAGGACACCTCTGTGCTGTTTAAGGACAGGGTCTCCACCTGGTTTTTTCTGCAAGGTTTGCCTCTTCTGCCTTCCCTGCAGGGCTGTGCAGCACAAGGCGTGGCAGGGATGATGACAGATGTCAATCATGTTTCACTGAGTTGAAAATAAACCCCCTTTATTTAGCAGCCTGCTAAAAAAGTGACACCTGCAGAGCCCAGGCATAAACACCAGCTGGATATTCACAGTGAGTTCTGTTCTTAATAGCTCAGAATTCCTCTCTGAAATCTCAAGTCAGTCTTCTGGCAAAATAGGAAAAGACCCAGGCTGACATTCTTGGTATGACCGTGGTAAAAATAAGTGTAAAGAAAACCCACTTCTAACTCAAAGATAGCAATTTCAAGCATGCTTTAAATACCTTCAACAAGATAAAAACCTGTGTGGTTCTGCTGCTTTACAGAACACCAGCAACACCCCCCATGCAATTCAGCTGCTTTTTTTTCTTTTTTTTTTTTTTGTAAACAGAATAAACCCCCAACAAGCCCCTTGCCAAAACTGTGCACATAAAAATGGGGGGAAAAAAACCCACTGTGTGAACATATCCCTCCTTGCAATGGGATATGGCAGAGTTTGAGCTTAGGAATTGCAGCCACTTGGGAATCCAAGTCTTGATGTGGTGAATTCTGTGGTGAAAGAGATCCTGCACCTTTTATGGTACCTGACAGAGAAGCTCCTGCAAGTACAACCCCAGTGGGACTGCAACAACACTAACGCAGCAAATAAATAGGAAAAAGTAATGCTATTTATTAGAATTCCATCTCTGAGTGATTCTGCTTAAATTAGAATGCCAGATAAACAAGCTTGGATAGAAATGTGCTTGCTCTCCCAAGATTTGGGCTTTTAAAAAACATTTCCTAAGAATCAAATTTTTTCTTTTTTTTTTTTAAAAAAGCAGTTTTTGCAATTTGATAAAAGCCATAAATTAATACTGCACGGAGATGATTAATATCCTATGCTAGTGGTCAGTGACCTTTTGTAAACACCAGCCAGATCCTAGCAAAACTGGCCAGAAAAAAACTGTCACAGGCCTTTTGGAACGAGCAATATTTCTCTCCAACAATCAGATCCTTAAGCATTTTTCACAAAACCTTTTTCCTATTTTCTTTTTTTTTTTATACATATATACTTTATTTTAAACCTAATACCTGAAAACATAAACAAATCCTCAAACCTCTCCCCACTAAACACTAAAATCCACAAGGCAACTCACTCCTGTTGGCCGTAACTACGAACGCTCTCGTGGGGAGAGACCCCCTCCAGCCAGGATCTCCCCCCTTCCCTCCACCCCTTCCCAACCATCCAGGCACTCTCCTGTGGAGGTGGAGAGGGAGTGAGGGGCAGGGGGAGGTGGCACAGTGCACTGGCAGCTCCCTCTCTACGTGCGGTTCAGCGTCTGGAAGATTCGGGAGATCTGTAACATCACCGGCCCCGTCTCGGGATCGTTCATCCACTGAGTGCTGTTCAAGGGGTTTTCAAGCATATCCTCGAAGGCTGCCAAGAAATAGGGGGTGTAAATGTTAGTCCTTCAATGTTTGAGAGGTTTCAGGGTGGTGAGAAATAGCTACAGCTTAAAGGGAGTGCCCAGAAATGGAGGGATACATGCTGAGCTACAGTTAAAATAAAGTGCCCAAAAATGGTGGGGATGCACGTTGTGCAAGGGTCCACAGGATGATGGTACAGGATCTGAGCTTTCCTCCTCTCTCAGCACTAAATTCCCTGCAGACAGTGATTAATTCCTCAGCCTACAGCTCAGAGGAAGTGCCCAGAAATGGAGGGATACATGTTGAGCTATGGCTAAAAGAAAGTGCCCAGAAATGATGGGGATACATGTTGTACAAAGGTCCACAGCTTGGGATGATGCTACAGGCTCTGTGCTTTCCTCCTCTCTCAGCACTAAATTCCCTGCAGACAGTGATTAAATCCTCAGCCTGGATTAAAGGCCAGCCCACAAAACCTCAAGGACATGGGGTTGAAAAGGTAAAGCCTTAACAAACGTGTCCAGGCCTCAGTCTCCAGGATGATGCCATGAGATTTATCCATTCCTCAACCCTCTCCTGCAGCTCCACTCCTCTGACCAAAGCTTTCCCCACATCCCAGCCTGCATTTCTTGCACCAATCTCCTTTTCCTCCCTGACAGCTCATGGAAATCCCAGTCACCCTTTGCCTGTCCCCTGTGCTGTCCTTTGGATCCTCTGGAGAGAAAACCAAGCCAGCAGAAGCAGCAGCAGATGTGCCAAAGGCTGCACAGAGCCAGCACAAGTGCAGCCCCTTAAGCCTCCAAATCTCAGCACTTTTATATTTTAATAGAGGCTCCTGAAGCCACCAGGGAAGCAGCAGCATCTTGTTCCTCCTTCCTGGTGTCTGGAGAGTCAGGGATGTCAGGGAGGCAGAAGGGGAAAGGTTGGGTGTGCAGAAAAATTACCTCCATTTCTGAGCAGGGACAGTGGCCCAAATATTTAATTAACATTCTGCATTTACAATAAGCTTTGCTGTTTGTTTGCCTTTTTTGTTGTTTTCTTTTACTGTTTCTGGTTTTGACTCTTCTACTCATGCTGAAGGAACCAGACAGCAAGAGCTGAGCTGCAAATCTGGCAGAGGAATGGGCCAGGCTCTGATTTAAACCCTTTGACAGCCACTGAGCTGGGCTCCTGGACATTTGGAGCCAGTCATCACAGAATGGGACAAAAAAAGCAGCTGCACAGTCACCAAAATGTCAGTGCTGTAAGAGCCTGGCCCAAGGTCAGGGTTAATTTTCCCAGGAGAGTCAGTGCACAAAGCTCAAGTGCCATTAGTGGGAGCTGGAAGTGTCCAGCACCTCTGAAAGGCTCCTCATTAATACCTTGCTCAAGGTCATGCAAGTTGCCTCCAGGAAAGCCCAAAATAAAATCCAAAATAAAAACTCTCCCCTTTCAGCACTTGAACTATTTTCTTTGACACAGACTCACAAGCTTAAAACTAAAGATTTATCAATATTCTGTGAGGAACTCATTAAATGCAAACCCTCATTATTAAAACCTGTGACATAAGCAATTTGCAGATGTATCATTAGGAATTTATTCTCTGATGTTCATCCAAGCTCCACAAGCTCCTATAATGGCATTTCATTTTCTATTTATATTCTGAGCTGCAGTGTGGAACCCCTGTTGGAAATGAAGAGACCATTTGTTCAGAAATCAAGAGTGGGAAGGTTCTGCTCTTGAATTATTTAAAGCCTTGCAAACTCTCCTAATTACATTTAAAGTAGTATTTTTAAAGGCTCTCTTGAATGAGCTGTGCACACAGCCTTTATTTAAAAGCATGGCTTCAAACAAGTTTTGAAGCCAAAGATTAAATGCAAAACTTTTTATATCTCCATGACAGAGCCAGTGTTGTCAAAAAGAGCAATTCCTCAGGGGTGTGAGGCTCTGTCAGGCTCCTCAGCTGGGCACAGGCTGTGCCCACAGCCTTTCTGCCCCTCAGCACACAGACTTCACCACAGAGCTCAAACCCAAGCAAGGGGAAGGGTGTTTTCCCATTTTATCCCCATTTTGACAGGCAAAGCCTTGTTTGGATACCTCTGCACAAGTTCCCTTCTGTCTCAGTGATCAGGGCTCACACACAGGGAGCTGCACAGCAGGAGACAGCCTTGTTTTCTCTGGGAAATAATCAGAGTTCTAGACAGACATTCCTGATTTTTCCCCCCGTGGCCAAAGGGAGCACACAAAAGGTCTCCTAAATCCACAAAAGCCTTGCAGCCAGCAGCTGTTAAAGGTCTGAGTTCAGCAAGTGGGAATTAAAATCACTCCTGGGACAGCCCCAAGGCCTGCTCTGCCTTTGCAGGATGAGGCAAACAAACAGCAGAGCTGCTGCAAGTGAGGAAAAGGCTCCAGAGCTGCCCCACTCCCCCAAAGGGGGCTGCCACCATCATCTCTCCTCTGATTTCCTGGCAAATCCAGCAGGAACCCACACAGGACTTACCTAGTAGAGTTTTAGGGTTGGTGAGCCCTAATTGTACCACTGGGTTTTCTAAGATGGCTTGGAAGAGAGGGCTGTTGGTGTCAATGCCCTTGTCTAAGTCCTCTGGAGAAGGTTTTCTGTCTCCCAGCAGCCACTCACACTGAAAGAAATCAGCAGCAACATCAGATTTCAACAGAACCAAAGTATCTCCACTCAAAAGTTTTGCTAATGTGGCATTTTATCATTATTTTTTCCCCTCTCCCAGTTAAAAATACTTTTCCCTCTCTCAGTTACAGCCTGAGCTGTACATTTCTTTTCACACATTCATTTGTACCATCCAACCCAATATCCTCTCTCCAAGAGTAGCCAATATTGGACACTGAAGAGAGGATTCCCTGGCTGTCAGCTGTGTCCACAAAATTTTATTTAATATACAGCAGGGGACTAATCAATCTTGGAAAAACTTCCTGTTTTCTGACTCCAGAAACTGTGGAAGCATTGCTGCCAAAAGGTAATTTCACACACTGCATGGCTTGAATGTATCCTGGAGCATTTATTCCTGTCCCAAACCAGCCCCTATCCTTGGGAACACCTTCTCCTTCCTCATGACAGCACAATCCCTTTTGCTGAATGTGCTGAGGGAGTTTCTCAAAGCTTTTTGAAAACCCAGCCTCATCCTCACACACCCTGAGCTCCTCTGAGGAGCCCAAACCCTTTGTAGCCATTCCAGTTGTGTGTCCAATTTCCAGGAGGAGAATTTGTGCTCCTGAACCTTCAGGAGGAGTTTTCTTTATGACAGATCAGAACATGATCCAGCTGAGGGATGAGAAGCACCCTTGGAGCAGGAATGTTGTACTCACAGCTGCATTTTGCTGGTTGTTGTTCACTCTAAGAGCATCCACCACCTCCTTTTCATCAAATCCCATCTCCATCAGGGCAATGACAGCCTAGGGAAGAGCCCCACAGCTTCATAAATGTTACATTTACAACAGAAATGAGAGCAATCAGATCCCTTTCACCTTCTGTGCACAGCTTTTTGTGAGGTGGAACCCCCTCATTATTTCCATATGCAGAGCACTCAGTAATTTTATTGACAAAGTTTTCAAATATTCTATATCAAAAGTGACTTTACTATGGAAGAAGGAAAAATCTTAGGAGTGAAGGTAGTTCCTACCCTCAACACTGCAAGCTGAATGCAAGGCAAAGTGTACCTGGGGTAAAAAAAAAAAAAAAACAGAAGGAAAACGAGGGGAAAAAACCTCATTTTGGAACTCCTGTCACAAAGCTCTTGTTCACATCTCACTGACAGACCAGCCTTGATGTGTATTTCTGGTTCTATTCACCCCACTGAATTTCACTTCCCAGATTTATTACTCTGCTGGTGAGTGTGATGCATTCAGACAAACATACCCAGATAATGGTATGAGAATGTTTCATTGTTTAGAAATTGCACCCAGGCCACCAAATGCATTTACAGCTCTTAACCCAAAGTGCAGCTGTAAACCCAAGGTGCCAGAAGCCACAGAGCCCCTCCTGGTGTGTTCCCAGTGGGAGAACAACACATTCCCACTGCAGGTATTGCTGTGTTCTGAAAAAAGGGCAGCTTCTGTCCTTGCTGCAAGACTTCAATCTGCTGGTGGTGCTTTTCCTTGTTCCCCAAAACAATAATGTTCTTCTGGCCTTTCCACAGAATCATGGAATGGTTTGGGTTAGAGATCACCCAGTTCCACCTCCCAGCCAGGAGCAGGGATGCTTTGCACTAGTCCAGGGTTTTCTGAGCCCCATCCAGCCTTTTACAGCCAAAGGATCCACTCCTGTCCTGCCACCCTTCCTTCCCAGGCTGCAGTGAAAGCAGCACTGCCAGGGGTCTGGAGCTGACTTCAGTCCCCTCAGAGAGTTTCCAGGTGCAGAAGGAACAGTGCCTTTCATGGAGATCCTGCTGTGCCAGACACTAATGCATTCCTGAGGTGAAACCCCTGAATTTAAACACCTCCACTGAAATCCTGCCAAGCCAGCAGCACAATACCCATCTACCCAGAGGTCCCATTTCATTTATTAACTAAATATTTATTATTTATGGGACATCCCAGTCCCATCAGCTCCCCAGGGGACAAGCAGCACCCACCCGTGGGTCAGGACGAAACTCTCTTTTCCTCCGGATCTTCTTGAAGATTTCAGTCAGCTCATCCTTGGCCTCCTCCCCTCCTTCCTCCGAGCTGGGACCTGCAGCTGCCTCAGCAGAGGAGGCAGCACCTTCAGCTGGGGCTTCTGCAGGAGCCTGACCTGGCAGAGGAGCATCCACAGAAGGGTCATCAGCGTGTTCTATCAACCACTCCATGGCCTGGGTCACCGACATGCTGCAAAACACAGGGACATGAGGAATGCTCTGGATGGGACAGCAGAGCTCCACATGTATCCATTTATTCCCCTGGTGGATGCACCTGCAGGTTAATTACACCTGAAAAGTCATAAATAAAGTTTTATTAAACTTTAAAGATTTTGGAGTGAGTCTCAGAGTGCCTCAGTTCTCTGGGCATCCACAATTCTCTCTGAATCTGGGAAAAGAGAGGCTCCAAGTCCAGCTTGGACATGCAACCCAGATTTGAAAAGGCATTTCTGAGGGGGTCACCTCACTGTCTGCAGTATCTGCTTTGTTTCCCAAAGAAGCACTGGCTGTTTGCAGCTGTGGACAGAACTGCCAACAAAACATGTTCCAAATGTGCTCTGGAGCCACATCTCAGGTGCCAAGAGCTCTGTTCCTCAGGGAGAGGGAGGAGAACACCATGGTGTGACACCATCCCCTGCTGTGCAGGGTAACTGCTCCAGCCAAGGCATCCTCAGAGCCCCCAAACACCTCTTCCCAACAGGTAGAAAGGGAAAAAAACAAAGGTAACAACAGTGCAAGGAATGTGTGATTCCATTTGACACACAGGAATTATTGCATATTCATGGAAGGGAAGGCCTTTGCTTATTTGGCTTTTCTGTTACAACATGAAAGCTGCAGGACAGCAAGAGAAAAAGTCTTCCTGAGATACTGGAAAAGTAGAATATGTTGTGGACTCTATCACCAAGAATGGCCTAACAAACCCCTCTGAGGGCAGTACAGCCAGCTGCTCCTGGGCCATGAGAAGAACTACATAACCTCCTGTTTTATTGCAGCTGCTCTCTGGACTTCACAATATACTCTCAGAATTTTTCAAAGATCAGCACAAAGTATATTTCTACAGAAAGGTCAGTGTGGATGGGCCCTTTCCTCTGTAAAATCTGACTTTGAAAGCTGAAGAAAAAGTGATTTTGATGCTTGGAAGCAGCCTGTGACCCACAGACCTTGCAGAGCACATCCAGCCCTGCTCCCCCTTCCCTGTGCCACCTGCACCGTGCCTGAGGCAGCACTTCCTGGAGTTCTTCCTCCAAATTCAGCTGAGGTGACCCACAAAAGGAGACAACAAAGCTGCAGCTGTGTGTGAAAGCAGGAGCAGAGAGGGGCAGGCAGGGGCTGCAGCACTCACTGGTTCAGGCGGAGGGCTTTGACAGCCCTGCTCTCGGGGAAGCCCATCTCGGTGAGCTGCCGCAGCGCCATCTCGTCCACCCTGTCCTCCTCGTCCTCATCCAGCATGGCTGCACACACAGAGACAAAACACAGCTCACATAAAACCCTGTGTCAATGCAATGGCATGTGTTAAGTGCAACCCCCATTCTCTCTCCTGTCCCTCCTTTTGTTTCTGCCCCCAGTTTGCCACCTCATCATGTAATTTGCTGCCCTCAGCTCGCTCCGGCTCAGATTGATTCTTCCAGGACAAAGACTTTGTCCAGATGTGTTCAAGATCTCAAACAAAAGGCCACTAACTCTCACATGACCACGGGATTCCCACACAGTTAAATATATGAGATTCACTGAAGGTCTATTAAACATTTCTCTAGAATTTAAGTTGGATCTGGCCATAGCAGATCTCAAGGATGAGCATTTCCCATCAACCCGACCAACAGCCACCATTTCTCCTCATTTTACTACATCCTTGTGGATTTTCAACTATTCCTTACCATCCTTACTAATAATTTTTAAATGGAACTTCTCACCCATCCCAAAGGGACCTTTTATATCTGTGACTTTTATCCACAAGGTGAAACTTTTGCCACAAAGTTTCCAGCAGCTTTGCTGCCACATCAGTGTCTGAACTTCACTCTGAACCCATTCCTACACTCCAAAACCAAATCCCCAGGACTGAACTAGCAACTCTTAAAGATATGTTCATACCATTTGCCTTCTTAAACAGTTCAACTGCATCAGGGTTCAGTGCTAGCAATTTCTGTGCAACTTCGATGAGAGACACTAAAATCTTCCGGAGCTCTGTCTGGAACTGCAAGAAAGGAAACTGTCAAAGCATTTAGACATGAAGTTACCAGCCATCAGTGAATCTTAATGTATCTATTGTTAGTAACACAGCAGCAGCCTGGCTCTCTGTACACAAAGTTACTTTATTAGGGCTTTATTTTCATTGTTTAGTCTCTCAGGAGGTCTGGGACCTTCTTGTGAAGTGTTACATGGAAGCAAAAGCTCCTGGGCAGAAAAATCCTTTTATTTCTGCCACACCCCATGGGCAGTGGTCAGGGAAAGGAAATAAACCTCAGGAAACTCCTCAATTATTTAAGACTGCAGAAATAAAACCCCATAACTTCACATTTGCCAGATCTTGAATATGCTCTGAGGCTTTTGCCAAGCACAAACAAAACACTTCAAATCATAATTTAGGACAATATTTTATCATCACTAAATACCACGAGCTGCATCTAAACCTTAAGCTATTTAACACACATTACAGACATCTGAACTTCTCTTAGAGGGGAAAGAGAACTGCATTCAGAGAAAACTTAATACATAAATATCAAAGAGCCTGTTTGGATGTTGGTGTGTGAGTTGAAACAACAGCAGAACTTACATCCCTCATGTTGTGGTGGGTGACGGTGCGGTCCACGCTGCGGGCAGGCAGGTTGGCAGTGGCTTTGAGGATGGCATCCTTGTCAGGAGCCTTCTGCTCCTGCTTCCTCTGCAGGGAAGGGAACAGCAGCAGGTCTCAGAGCCCATTAGCCACAGAGAACACAGCACAGAGTTTCATTTCCCTCCCCGAGATGCCCCAAGCAGGGCTCTGTCACTTGTAATGCCATGGATTAACAGCTCCAGGGTCATCCTGCAATTACAGAGCTCAGCTGGGCCTGTTGGGCTGCCCCACCTTCAATCCTCACATCCAAACACGCAGGGAAATTCCAGCACAAAGAATGACAGTGATGTATCCCAGAGAACTTGGAGCCCTCTGAGTTTATGTGATACATCACCGTGCATAAACACCATCCTGACCCTCAGGAACGACTCCAATAAAACAAAATAAACCAGTGAGGGGCAACATTCCAGCTCCAGAGGCTGGTTACAGGGTGACAAGCCACACGGAGCTGAAGGCAGAGCACAACCTGACAGCAAGCCAACACATTTCTTTGGGTTTTCTAACAAACTAAGGCATTTGCTGAACTGTGTTTTAGTTATTAGACATTTGTTCAAAGATCAAATCTATAACATTTTCACAGAGTGGATCTGTGTGTCTTATTTTAAGGCAAACAGTCACAGAACGACAGTTAGAAATGCAAAACCAGCCTCCTCTAAGCCTGGAAGAAACAGGAAGCAATTCCTGTAGAACTTAACTGCCAACATCTGCCTCTCCAAGGAGAGCACATCACATTAACCTTTCCACATCCCATCAATAAACCAGTTAATCCCAAGTGTTCCAGACTCACCTTCTCCTCTGCAACCACATCTGCCATCTTGGGGAGCAGCGTCGGCGCTCGCTTCTTCACCAGCAGCAACACATCTGGGAGAGAAGGAACAGCTTAGAGGGGCTGGGAGGGCACCTCCTGCAAGATATCCCTCCAATTTAACTGCTCCTGGAGATTAATTTGGTGTTAGTTCCATTTATTTAGTTTCCTGCTTCAAAGCAGAGAGAAAAATCTTATCGAAAGATTTCGGAAGATATCGAAATATATCAAAAATCGTTTGGAATCTGCCAGATGAAAGCCAAGCTCCTGCTTGACAACCTCAGCCCCAGACAATCTCACCTCTGTCCTGGATGTTCTCCTCCAACACTGTTTTGGTGTCTGTCAGCACCTTCTCAGAAGTGGCATGGATCAGCTTATGATGTGTCACAGTTTTGGGATCCTCCAAGCTGCCAGGAAGACACTGCAGGAGACAAGAGATGCTGCAGATCAGAATACAGAAATGTATTCTGTACAGAATGTACAGAAATACAGAAATACAAGTGGTTCCTCCTGAACCACTTGGCACTCAGGATTCTCCACACACAAACTCTGCATCATTTCCTGGCTCCTCAAGAGCTTAAGCCAGAGGTCAGTGCACACAAAGCATTTTATTAAAGAAAATGAGGTTTGATTTGTGCCTGTGTGAGTGGATTGGTGCTTTCTCAGGACATCTCTCCCACACTAAATTCTGGAAGTGTTGGAGATTTGAAGCAAAGCAAGGATGCTCCAGGACCCACTGCTGTGGTAATTCTGATCTGGCCCCTCACTCCTGGTGAGCAGCAGTTGGTTTCACAAAGGAAAAATGCAAATCTACCAAGAGCAGCAGTGCTTTACAGGAGGGAAGGCTGGAATGATGCCTGTTCTCATTTGGAGTGTCCAAACAGGACAGACTCCCTGACTCACCTCATAATTATTATTTACTCTCAGAGTAAACCAGGCACTGCCAGCAGTGATCTTGGTTTATCTGACCTTAAATTGGGCAGTTTCTGCACCTTGTTTCAGGCTGAAATTAAGAGATTTGGCAGCTGGAGCCCTAACCTGGGTTCCTGCTGAAAGGGCTGAAATAAAGTTCCATTCACAGCTCTTCCTCCCAACCATAAATAATCAGAATACAATGGATTTTTTTTTTTTTGGTGCTCATTCCCTTATTGCAATTCTAAACTGCATGTCAATTAATTCACCAGGAAATCAGTTCAAATCCTAAAAAAAAGAGTGCTCACACAGGCCTTGAGCTGCCTCCTCCTCACACCAGAGTGGCTCCAGATGCTCAGTGAAAGATTTCAGGAACATTATTCCATCAGTGCATCTAGAGGCTTCCAATTTGTTTTGAGTGCAAAAAAAGAAAGCACAAAGTGCTCACAATTCCAGCCAGGCAAAATTAGAAATAACAACCTGAAATTGCTGCTGCTGTTCTCACCACAAACCAGGACTCTTCACAGTGACCTTGCCTGCTCTGCTCACAGCAAACTCCTTTTAATGACACTTCTGAATGTTTCTACCAAGCCACTTCCACCACGTCTGCAGAGGGGAGTGTTCACCTTCTGTGCCACAGAGCCACTCCCAGAAATCCCACTGAAATCCTGAATTTTGGTGGAGCTTTTAGTGCTGTTCATCACCAGTCTCCTGCAAAGGAGCCTTTTTAATCCCTCACCACCTTTTCCTGCTGACTGCAACTGCTGGAAAGCTCAGCTCCCTGTCCAAACAAACCTCTCTTGATTCCAGCTGAGCCTTTGGGTTTGGTTCTGATGCCTCAGTGAGATTGAGGTGAGAATATTTCAGCCCTGCTTTGTCTGACAGGAGCTTCTCAGGAATGGCTCTGAAATCTCAGAAAACCCTAATTTTGGTGGAGCTTTTAGTACTGCTCATCACCAGCCTCATCCAAAGGAGCCTTTTTAATCCCTCACCACCTTTTCCTGCTGACTGCAAATGATGGAAAGCTCAGCTCCCTGTCCAAACAAACCTCTCTTGATTCCAACACAGACTTTAGTCCCTCAGCTGAACCTTTGGGTTTGGTTCTGATGCCTCAGTGAGATTGAGGTGAGGATATCTCAGCCCTGCTTTGTCTGACAGGAGCTTCTCAGGAATGGCTCTGAAATCCCAAAAATCTCTAATTTTGGTGGAGCTTTTAGTGCTGCTCATTACCAGCCTCATCCAAAGGAGCCTTTTTAATCCCTCACCACCTTTTCCTGCTGACTGCAACTGCTGGAAAGCTCAGCTCCCTGTCCAAACAAACCTCTCTTGATTCCAGCTGAACCTTTGGGTTTGGTTCTGATGCCTCAGTGAGACTGAGATGAGGATATTTCAGCCCTGCTTTGTCTGACAGCAGCTTCTCAGGAACCTTCCAGCTCCTCAAGTGCTGAACTGAGGCCAAAAAACACATTAGCAGCTTGGGAGCACCTCCTGTAATGGATCTGATAAGGTGCCCAAAACGCCTGGGGACAGCACTGGAACATCTCTGCAAGCTCAGAACATTCCTGCTCCACACCCTGAGGGACAGAGGAGCTGGAAAGGGCAGCTGGGAGGGCTGTTTGGGGTGGACACACAGCCCTGTTTCCATTTCCCCCAGCACATATAAAGGAGTATGTGGGGACAATCACATAATAATTAATCAAAAAACTAATCAGGTAAAAGTTTAAGCAAAAAAAATTTAAAGTTCTGTGGATACTAATTCTTATTTCCCTGTTCTTCCAACCACTTTAATAACAACTGCAGAGAGTAATGGGGCACTACAGACACCAGAGAGGCTGCTGAGTGAAACCCTTGGCTTCTCTTCACATTTTAAATGCCCTGGAGATAGAAAAAACACCTGATCAGCAGTGCCTTTACTCATTCTCACCTTTTCTTTTTTAATTCTGGAGCTCCCAGCAGGCTGCTCTGCCCAGCAGGGGACAAACATTTGTCACAGGTGCCCAAGCAACTGCTGAAACCCTGAGCCCTGGTGATGCCAAACACCTCTTGCAAAGCTTGGAGCCCTGGTAAACCACGAGGCTTTGTTTGTTTTAAAATACACAAAAGCTTTCTTTTGGTTTTCTTTTAATGAGAGAAACATTTGAAAACAGCCCTGACACTCCCTCCCATTAAACCTGGGTAGCTTAAACCATCTCTTTAAACAAATGTTTCAGGTAAGGGGAAAAACCAGTGGGAGAGGTTTATTTCTTTGTCTAACTAAAGACCCCAAAATATCAAATTTGGGGGGAATAAAGACATCAAGAGTGGCACTTGAGAGATCAGCCAGCATTTGCAGGTTATGGAGGGAAAAGTGGCCACTTCCCCAGCTGCAACTTGTTACAAACATCTCCCTCTGCTTCCTGAAAGAATGACTTCAGAGACACTCAGGAACATAATCATCAGTCTCTTGGAAGAGGTGCCTGCAGAAATTATCTCAAGGTGTTATCAAGATTCAGTCCAAGGGCAGGAGCCATGGTTTTTCCAGGTCTATTTCCCCCCTCCATAAACTATTTATTATCCATTATGGTTATGGAAACCCACCCCAGGATGGATTTTCTGCACAAAGCAGCAGAGATTGAAATCAAATATCACTCTGAGTTATCAAATTTGTCTCTAAACCTGCTCTCTGTCAGTGTCCTCATCTGTAAAACTCCATCCCTCTCTCTCCCTGTACTGGAAGGGTTTCCTGGGCATTTTTATTTCACTCAGAAAACAAAACCTTTAACCCTTCAAACGGGAGTTAAGTGGTTACAAATTACAGGGATTTTTTCCTATTTCACAGGTTTTATGTAAAAAAAAGTCTTTGCAAGACTTTAAAAGCAAACCCTCCCTCAGCATTAAACGTGATTTAATGTGAATTGTGTTTGAAATGTGAATTGTGCTCCCAGGGGGAGGAGCTGAGGCTCCGGAGCCCCTCAGGAAGAAACGCAGCAGGTCAGGAGTGCAGCTGCCAGGCCAGGCTGTGCTGGCCCCAGGCTCCTGGCCACGGGTCACCCTGTCACACACTCTGCTGTCAGTCAGGACAGCCAGACCCAGCCGTGCCTGAGCTCCCCAACCCGCCCCGGGGGCTCTGAGAGCACTGGCTGTGCCACCGACACAGTCTGTGCCTGCTTTGGGTACTTTTCCCTTCCACGCAGCGAGCCTTTGGCCACCTCCATCAAGATTTAATTAATAAAAGAGGTTTTATCTCCCCCCAAAACATGCCTCAGTTGTTCCAGTGCCAGCACAGGGTGAGGCTGCACTGAGGTTTTAACAAAACAGGTGATTTCTCCTCCTCAGTTCCCACCTTCCTTCTTTGTTCAGACACAGAAACAAACTGCTGCTCACACCCAGCAGTTCACACAGCGCGGGCGGAGCTGGGGATCCCTGACAGAACACTCACCACACTCTGTGACCAAACGTTACCGAGGGATTTCTGCCCAAACCCTCCTTTACCAACACACAAAACTCTCCAAAAGGGGGTTTCATTTCCATATGGAGCAGTTCCATGTAACTCGGGGAGGGAAGCAGACACAGCACGCCAGGACACAAAGCCACCTCTTCACCTGAGCTGATTTTTCCCCCCTTTTTAAAACCATTTACAAGGCGTTGGAAAAATCAGTTTTGCTCCGGGACACTTCTCCTTTCCCCCAGACTGTTAATTCCAGTCGTTCCCTCGGTCCCTGGCGATTTCCAGCCCCAGCCCCGCAGAGTTTTGGGCGTTCCCGGTGGCTCAGCCCGGTCCCGACCCGCCGCTCCCCGTTCCTTACGTGCTTCAGGCACCGCTCCTTGAGCTTCTCCACCGTGGTGTCCTCGGGCACCTCCTCCAGCCACTCGGCGCCCTCCATGGTGCACACATGGAGCCTCAGCACCTTGCCCGCAAAGATTTTCTCCTCCTGCACGAACATCGCCCCCGGTCCCGGTCCCGCCGCTCCGCCCTCGCCGCCGCCGCCGCCTCACCAGGCCCCGGGCAGCGCCGCGCGCTCCCGCCCGCCCAT
>JBBMKD010000049.1:1282588-1299427 GCA_037834095.1 Argya squamiceps
GGCCGCCTGTTCGCGGCCCGGTGCCGTCCTTCCCCGTGGGGTTCAACTCCCGGCCAGCGGGAGTTATTTCTTTTTTATATTTTCTTATTAAAAATTTTAATGCGTTATTCAAACCGTGTTATTTCCTACCGCTCGTGCCCGAGCTGCCCAATCATTTGGGTCTGGGGTTAGCGAGCATTACAGAGCAAAGTTTCCACGAGTTTAAAGTACCTATTTATTTAATTTAAAAGCCATAAATTCGCTCCAGAAGTGTCTCTCCGGCTTTCCAGCTGCAGAGAGTGTGGGTTTCTGGTTCAGACAGCCCCAAAGCACATCCGTCCCAGTTGTGTCACATTTGTCCCTGTTGTGTTGGACAGGGAATTCTGCAAAGCAGCCACAGTAAGAGCCAGGATCTGTCTGTGCCCGACAACAACAACAACAACAAAAATCCCAGCATAATCCATTGAAAAGGGCTGGCCATGCTCTCTCTGCACACCACATATGCTCTGATTTGTTTTCTCACTCTTTCACGCAGCCTGACACGCTGTGGGGGTTTTTTTTAGTGTTAAATACACTATTAAAGGGGGCTTGAAATGAACAAAAAGGGGGCTGCAGCTGCTGGGGTTTTATGGATTAATGAAATGGAGCTGTTCTTGTTCCAAAAATGAGAGGAATTTGTGGTATACTCACCCCTGAGAGCGAGCCCTGCAATGTCCATGCTGCACACGGGGCGTGGAGGTGGTTAAACGGCAGCTGAAACGCTCTGGAAGAAATACATCCTGATGGAATTAGGCCCAGAGACAATAAAGGCAATAAAGCGTTGTGTGAGGAGGAGCTGAGAGCTTTGGGGAGCCAGATCTCCATCCCATCAAAAAGCAGAGTTAATTTGGGGCTGCCAAATGCTGCCACACTGGGGTCTTTGCCTTTGCTCCGTGCACCTGCCAGAGCTCAAACGGGACTTTTCTTATTCCAAGGAATCCCTTTCTGCCGTGCCCGAGCCCCAGAGCCCACGAGAGGGAGCAAATTCCTGCTCTGCCAACTCTCCTCCAGCAGCAGCTCCCTTTGGGAATAATCACGAGATTTTCCCTTCCCAAAAACGCTGCCCTGGAGCTCCTGAGCTGGCAGGAGGGGACAGCGCGGGTCCCCAGGGTGGCAGTGGGGTGACCCCAAGTCCTTGTGATGCTCGACCTGTCCCAGCCACCAAATCCACTCTGAAAACTTCTCCTCCCTGCTGATTCCCGGTGGTTTTGCTCCCTGCAACTTTTCCCTGCTCTGTGGAGGGAGCTGAGGTGTGGGACTGGCTCGGGAAGGTGCCACTCAGAGCCCCTGGAATTGGGGACAACCAGGCTTTGCTGGGAGGTATTTTGGAGCAGCCAGGGAGCAGGGAGTGATCTCCCAGCAGGATAAATCCAGTGCTGTGGAGCTCTTGGTGTGCACAGGACCCTCCACAGCCATAAAGGGGCTCTCAGCTGCTGCGAAGGAGAAGCAATATCTGGAGATGAATCTGGAGAAGAGGCAGGGGAAAAGAAAAAAAAGATATTTCTGCTTTCTGGCCATCTCTTGCTTTGAAGCAGCGCTTGCCTAACAAAAGTGGAATACTTTATTTCCGTGCTTTGAATGCAGCTCCTGTGTGCTTGATAAAATGAACCCATAAAATTGCAAATACGAGGCAATTTGACTACTGATGGCTAATGCATCATAAGGGCCCGGGGAAATGGGAGCATTTAAAAATACCCCATCTAAACATTGGGCACTGCCTCCTTGCCTTGCTCTACAGCAGAATAAATAAACAATATGTGTCTATTACGTTGATATTGTCCAAAGCCAAAAGAATGAGTGCACAATGTGTTTACTTGCTTTTTATGGCTGATCCATTATGCCCAGAGACCAACGTGGGAATGAGAAGAGGGGGAGGAAAGGCTTCGAGGAAAGGAAAGGCTCCTCTTGTTTCACTTCCCCAGGGGAATTCTTTTCTGTGGCTGCATCCAGCAGCAGGATCCTTCCCTGTTACCCTGCCTTGGCCTGGGGCCTTACTCCAGTTTTGGGGGGACAGCAGAGCCAGGGGAGAGGGGACAGAGCCCACAACACTCAAACAGTCCCTGTAGTGCAGGGAAGCAGCTCAGTGTTAGTGTTGGTTTCTGCAGGAAACAAAGTACCAGGGAGCCAACAAGGAGCACAAAAAGAGACTTTTCACAGGGGTGGAGTGCCAGGACAAGGGGGAATGGCTTCAGAGAGCAGGGTTGGGTGGGATTTGAGAAAGGAATTTTTCTCTGTGAGGGTGGGGAGGCCCTGGCACAGGTTGTCCAATCCCTGGAAGTGTCCAAGGCCAGATTGGACAGGGCTTGGAGCACCCTGGGATAGTGGAAGGAGTCCCTGCCCATGGAATGGGATGAGTTTTAAGGTCCCTCCCTACCCAACCCATTCTGGGATTCAAAGAGCACAGGTGTAGGAGCAGGACCTGTACCCTCCCCAGTCCCATTCCTGGGCTCATTTCTTCTCTTGCAAGGGCTCCAAGGAGCTGACTCCAAACCAACCAGTGCTGGCAGAGTGGGAACATCCAGCTCGGGGGAATCCATGCCAGCAAACCCCATAATCTCTTTTAAATTGTCTGAGAGTGGGAGGAATAAAAGAGAGTGAAAATTACACACCCCCCCCCCGCCAGCTTTTGCTGGGCAATCTCAGAATTTATCAAGACAACTCCTGTGGGATGCTCCATCATGTCATCCAAGACTTGTGTATCGACTCTTCTCCTGCCGCTGCCCAGGGAAGAAATATGATAACGGGAGGGATAATGAAGCAGACGTGTTTTCTCCAAATGAAACCCTCTCTCTCTTCGGCTGGGAGAAAAGGGTAAAGAACTTCCTCTTCACCATATTTTTCTCAGTAATGTGTTTTGACAATTTAATTTAGAAGTCATAGAGTAGCGAAGACAAAGTCACCCGGTGGGTGGACATCGGCGAGTTCAGTTGCCTTTGTGATGAATTGGTGATAGTACAGAGATGACAAAACAACACAGGGGGACAAGAAGGAGGCTGGCAGCACTGTCGGCAGCGTGCACAGGGTAAATTGAACGCTACACTTCATCCAGGAGCCTCAACGTTCCCAGGCATCCCCACGTAATTTATGAATTGCAATTAGCATTTTATTACGGCTCGTGCCCGAGCTGTGCCTGTCACCCAGGTTCAGGTTTTGCAAGAGTTGCAGAGCAAAGTTTTCCTAAGTTTAAAGCACCTATTCATTTAAATTGAAGTGATAAATACTCTCACGAGTTTGCTTTGCTGTTCATAAATACTCTCACGAGTTTGCTTTGCTGTTTTCCAGCTGCAGAGGTGGAGAGTGTGGGTTTCTTGAGAGGTTTTGGGGCTCTGGCAGCACACACGTGTTCTGCTTGTGCTGGACAGGCTGTCCCAGGAGTGCTGTGGGATTGGTGTAGGATCATCAGCAAAGCATCCCTGGGGAGCAGCAGGACCTGCCTGTGCCCCACAGCCCCAGTTTGGGGTCCCAGCTGTGCCCCTGCTCCCCGCTGGGCTCTGAGGATTCTCTGTGCAGCTCCACCCTGATCTTTTGGGTCTGATGGCTCCCAGATTTATTTCTCCTGTTCCTGAGACGTGGAAACTTCTGTCTCTTGCCCTTTGGTGACTTCTCCAGTCGGCCAGCAGAGGAGCAGCCACTCCTCCTGCTCCCTTTTCCATCCCGGCTGGGAAGCAGAGTCCTCTTGCTTCTCCTGCCCTGCAAACAGAAAATCATCTTTAAAACCTTTCTGAAAAGGGTCTTTTAAGCTGGAAACTGGAGGAGTTTGTGGGCAGTAATCACCAAATTGCCAGCGCTGCTTCAGGACCCACAGCACCCCAGGAGGGTGCCCAGTCAGGGTCAGGGATCCCTCTGCCCACCCTGGAGCTGACATCCCCATGCAGGGACACAGATCCATTGTACAATTTAACTCCAGAGTCACTCTGAAAGGCCCCCGACTGTGTTCAAAACGACTCTGCAGGTTGTTATAAATATACAAAGCTTTTTTGTGGGGATATTCATGAAATTCTATCACCACTTACCCTGGCTGGTAATGGCCTTGTTTATGTATGGGCTCTCTACCTGGCTTTGCAGCCTCTCCAAACACAATTCCATTACGGTGTTTAACTGCTCTATCAGTGTAGTACTTAGCTCTCTCTGCTTCCCAGCACAGCTCCTTAATGGCCAGGGAAGGTATTAGGCACTGCAGTTTGTGAGTATTCAAAAGAAAGTTCAAATCTCACGATGTCTTTATTTTAAAATTCATGGAATTTCTAAGTACCAACTTGTAAGCCATGACCAAACAGTCATTTCTTTCTTAAACAGCTTTTTCTTTTTTCCCCCCCTCCCTCCTCCTTCTCCTCCACCATTTAACTTGATCTCACCACAGCTCTGCAGATGCCGGTCCCTCCTTGTCCCAACACCCTCGGGGTCTCCACCAGCTCTTTCCTGCCCAAGAGCAGCCACAGCCCACCCCAAGCAGGGGGACATCGCTCTGAGGGGGCTGTGGGGTCACTTGGGGGGTTTGCAGGTTGGTGTGGGGCAGGGAACCAGCTGTGCCCTCCCTGAGGAGTGCTGGGAGGAGCAGATCAAGGGGAAAAAGAGGACTGGAATCCAGGAGAATATTTAAAAGGGTATACCTGTGTGAGAAGGGTGGCAAGATAAGGATAAGGGACACAGCAGGGCTGGGAATTGTCCCTCAAGTCCTTCCTCAGCAGCAGCTGTGGTGGGGTGACCCCAGCTGGGCTCCAGGTGCCACCAAAGCTGCTCCATCACTGCCACCCTCGTAACCCTCCGCCCCCAGACCCTTTCCACACAATCCCAGTACATCAGCCTTCTCCTTTTTGGCGCTGCATGGATCCAGCTCCCGAATTTCTCCCCTGAAGTGAGAAGAAAAACCTTTCAACTTCATATCTGAATTCCCAAAACGCCATTTCCCACAGAGAACAAACCCCCACCTCCACCAGCCACTGCCTCATCCATCAGGTGCTGCTTACCCTGCGACTGTCACCCTGTGTCACCGTGGCATCTGGGTGGCAGGAGGCAGCTGGGAGGATTTGCCTTCTCTTTCCAGCTGATCAAGAGCATTTTCTCGTTTCCTCGCATGTTTTGGCAGAATGTCACAATTTAATTGTTGGAAACAAGAGCAGGAAATATTAGCAGCACTGGCACAATAGGATTTTAATTTAGCTTCAGGACAGAAATGGGTCTCTAGCAGAGTGCCAGGCTCCAGGATTGCCTGTGAGTACGAGGAGCCTGGAGTTTGCCTAATAGTTTGCACAACTGGGGTAATTCTGTAGGGATGTGAGGGACTTAATTGGGCTCATGCTTAAACACCCTCGTAATGCGAGGCACACTGCGAGCTCCCAGCATCGTTATTAAACAGCCCATTTCACTTTTTAATGATCATCTTGGATCACTGTAACAGTGATCAGCAAATAATCCCGGACAAATAAACATCTGTCCTCAGTGTTCCCACAGCTGGGGCTGTGCTGGGCTCTGACTGAGGCTGGGGTGGAGGGACAGCAGTGCCCCCAGCCCCAAGGGACCCCAAATAATCCCTCTCTGCCCAAGATTGGGGGTTCACAGGCTGGGGTGGGCCCTCAACACCACCCCTTGGGCCACCAGTGTCTGCTCAGGCAGGAGGGGTCTCCCCGCCCGCCCTGACATTGAGGTAAAATATGGGGCACCACTAAATTATTCACTTGGCGAGAGGGGCTCTCAGGACGGTGTGTTGCTCTTCTGCAGTGTAATTAATAGTCTTTAGATTAAATATGAAATCATTCCTGCTCATTAATAATTCAGCGGCAGCGTGGCGATCTTTGGAGAGCGGCAGCACTTCATATTCCTCTCGAGTCTGGTGCCTGGAACGCTTTGGGGGGAGGCAGCCGCCCTTTCATCCATCTCAATTACAGCTGCTGGCTGCTCCTTTCCTTCCTCAGCGTTGATTTTGCAAAGGTGGGAAACTTTTCTGCTCCTCGGTGTCAGCGTGTCCTGGGAGGGGCCGCTGCTCTACGTCCCCTCAGGTGCCAACTTCTGGTTCTTCCCGAGGTGTCCATGGCAAATCTGGGCAGTGCCAGGTGTTTTTTGGGTTGCAGTGAGCTCAAACACGTCTTCACCTTCCTCTCGGTGGGCCCTGAGCTGAGTCTGTGTCGGATTATTCCCTGTTCTGACCCAGAGATGGGGCAGCTGAGAGGCGTTTTAAAAACTTTTATTCTATTTTCAGTCTACCTGCAGCCCAGGTTCCAGAGGGAGGTGGAGGCACCTGCACTGCCACTCCTGCCATCCTGCTGGTGGCCTCGACCACGGCAAAATCACCACTCCCAGCTCCAGAAAACCCTGGAATTCCCAGAAAACAGGAGCTGCCCCACCTCCTGTCCTCCCTCTCCGCCAGCCCCCAGCCCCGCTGCTGTGCTTTACTGGCGGGATGGGGATGGAGGTTTTTGCCAATGCTGACAACGACCGTAATTTAGCTTTACACGGGCACTAAAACCGGAGAAAAAACTCCTGTCCTGGGACATCTGTGACGGAATTGCTGCTGAGGGTGGATTTATGGGCAGCCCCAGCAGTTCCCAGCAAGGAAAACACCCCGGTGCACACAGAGAGGTGAAACAGGATTGACCCCAGTCGTGAAATCAGCTGTTCCTGTGGGGACAAACCCCTGCTTCACCTCACTCCAGCGTGGTCAGTGGGATAGAGGAGGGAGAGAAGGCAAATCCGTGTCCTGGTGGTGCTGGTGGGCTCATTCCCCAGTGCTGGACCCATCGGGCATCCACAGCCCTGCCGGGATACAGGAATGCAGCAGGAAAGCAGCAGATGGATGGCTAAATCCCCCTGAAGATGGCACCTGGATCAGCAGGAATATTTTGGGATGCCAGGCGGTGGGGCTGTGCCAGCAGCAGCTCCGGAGGGTCCCTGCTTGTTTGCAGAGTGCCATAATTCCCCTTCCCAAACAGCAAACAAATGTTAGACAGCTGCTGCAGGAAAATCTGAAACCAAAGCCAAAACCCCGGGGTGCAGCAGCCAGGAGGGGAGAAGAGCAGGATGAGGCTGATCCCAGCACGGGGCAGGGAATTGCAGCCCTGGGCTCGGCTGGCTGAAGGCAGCAGCTCCGGGGGTGTCGGCGAGTCCCAAATACGGCGCTAAATGTCCTAAATGTCACCTCTCCCAAGGAGCCCCAAACATCCACGCGGCTGTCGTAACCTTTTACGGAGCCCTCACCATTCCCCGCGAGCTGCTACAGGAGGATAAACTTGTTTGCACACCTGGCTGGGATTTAAATAGGTTTAATTCCTTGGTGACTCAATGACTCGTCAGCTGGAGGAGGTTGAACGTGCCGGCTCCGAGCTGCCCCCGCAGCCGCTCCCACCGGGAGCATCCCCCGGGAAAGGCTGGGAGCTGCCTGGGCACGGAGGGGATTGGCCCAAAAGGGAGGTGCTGCACCCAAAATGCTGCGTGCTGTGGGGTGAGGGGGTGTGGGGTGGTGGGAGAGGAGGGGCAGCAAGAAGTCAGGGATGTTTCAGGTGGTCAAAAAGGTTCCAGTGGAGTCCCGTGGTTTTGGGCATCCTCCCAGGAGGGGTTGGTTCCTGTGGTTTTGGGCGTGGTTGGCCCACAGATTCCCCCTCTGCTGCATGATGAGATCCTCACATCCCATGGGGTGATGAGTTCTGGGGCTGGATCCATCCCCAAATCACCCCAAAGGTGCTGATGTCCCCAAACTGGGTGTGAGGGGAGCCAGAGCTGGAAAGACCCTGAGCATCCTGAGGTACCCAAGTGATGATTCCTCATTAAATCGGACACAAAACCAGGCAGGGATCACAGAGCAGATTTCCAAGACCTGCTTCTTTTGGAGACCCTTCTACACAGTCCAGTGGGATAAAAAAGCAGCCAGGAGGGAGCATGTTAATGAATATGGAAACCTTCTTTTCGGGTAGTGCACGCTCATAAATGAATCCACTTTATAGAGCCATAGCAGAGAGGAAATGACTATTCGGAGCCTGATTTATCTGCTCAAATGCTTTGTAGTACTTCAGATTAATAAAAATATTTAATAAAGAATCAAGTTGGTTTATGCAAAGAGAATCACATCCCCTGTATTTTTATTACTGAAAAATTGGAAGCGGGAAGGAATAATGATATAAGCTACTGTATAAATGACAAAAATACCCATTCTAGTTATATGCATTGCTGTACAATCTTTTTCTATCCTATAAACATAATATATTCTTATGCCTATTTCAACTGATTCAGTAGTCATATGCTGCATTGTGCAGTTTAATACCATCCCGTCCTCAACAGCTCTGGCAAGTGATTAAATAAGAAATAAATTTTGCTGTCATTGCATTTAAAATCAAATCAAGGATCATTTGTTACCCCAAACGAACCAGTTATCCTGCTCTGCTCGTAAGGAGGCTGCTGTTTGCTGAAGCATTTAGAAATGTATATATAGTAAACTCTTTGCATAATGGCTTGTACTGTAATATGATCTTTATGAGCCTCCCGCTCCGGAGACACTCGGCAGCGCCAATAAACAGCACATTGCTTTTTTAATTTAAAGTTATAGGTATGAGACACTCCATATTCTCCTTGTGTACCTCCCAGCCTTGCTGGCTGTGCCACGGAGATGGGGGCAAAGCTTTTTGTCCCCCAGTGTCCTTAGTGTGACACTGCAGTGACAATCCCCTGGTGCTGGTGGGTTCTTCCCAATCTGACCAGCAGCTCCCAGCAGTGCCAGACCCCAAACATCCAGGGAATATGCCCAGGAGGGAGAGACCAACTGTCCCACTCACCAAGTACATTAAATTTAATGTCACCTCCTCGTTAATGGCCCCTCACGTTATAATGCGTAATATAAACTTACAAATTAATTGCGATACCTTGGGAAGGTTCTTTAACTGCTGCCGGAATGAAGCCTGGCTAATAACCATCATTTCAAAGTCCATTCTTGCTAGAAGATTGTGTCTGACCAGACTCCTTTTGTTGGCTCATTATTTTAATGTTTCTCCTCCTAATTCCTGCTGGTTTTTGACCACCTCCACATCCTCACTGGGATTTACCTGAGAGCAGCTGCTCTTCCCTTTGGGATTTCATCCACAGGTGATCCTACACTGGTGAACCACCTGCCTCATGCTCCAGGTGTGAGCAAAAGCCCGTGGAGGGAACCTCTTCCTTCAGAAAGGAAAAAAATCAAAGGATTTGCATTAAAAACATGACCATTGTAAGGAAAAGGAGGTTCCCCGGGGTGCCCTGTGTAGGTTTGGGCATCACCAGTGGCTCCCAGCCCTTCACCATCAGCCACAAACCCACCACGGGATCCCGCCAAACCCACTGGGCAAAATTATTTGTTGCAAATTATTTGCTCAGCTTTAATTATCAAGTTTTGGCACCCATTAGTTAAACCGGTTAATTTTATTACGGAGAAAACAACAAATCACGCGGCCGACAATAATGAGGATGAACAGGCATTTAATTATCCTTGTTCTAGACAGAACAATTATTAATTTTAGATTGCAAAAACTCATTTGAAAAGTTTGGAGCCTGGAGAATTACGGCGGGGAGCGGGATGTTGCTGCGGGAGATCCGCAGTCAGCGGCTCCATTAATACCAGGAACTCCAGGAAATCAATTCCTGCACCAGCCTCTTCCTCCCCCTTGGAAAAGGCAGGAAGGAAACCAATAAACTTCTCTTTAAAAGAGATTTTGGGTCACTCTTGCACCCACTGCTGGATCTGGAAGGGTTTGGGGTCCCTCTGTGCTCACAACAAGAAGGATCCTCCTGAATTTGGGACAGCACAGATCCCTCCCCTCAGATCCTTCCTCGAGGCACCCTGGAGGCTCAAGGAGAAGCAAAAACACCCAGTAATAAAAGTTAGGGAGGGGATGAACCTGGAGAGGGAAGGAACAACTGGAATCTCATCATTTATCCCCAGTGGTCAGTGGCACAGATAACATTTTTCAAAGTGTAATTGCAGTCAATTGTACTTTCCCCCCAGTGCCCGTCAGCTCAGCTGGGGTGATAAATGTTGGCTTTTAAGCAAGAATGGATTGATTATTAATAGCTTAGATACCAGTTACAGGAACTGCAATAAAACTAGATTTTAATTTCCCTCTCTATTAAGGGATCTCATGTTTCATTCAACGTAGAGAGAAAATAGGGGTTTTTGCAAAGATATTAGATTTACTGCCACTATAAAAGATCATTGATGCACCCAACTCTGGGCTATATTTGACTGATTTTTGAACAAAAGGCAGCTCAGTGGGTAGCTGAGTCTCCCTGTGCCCAGCCCTGAGCCTCCCTGGCATCAGGGAGCAGAGGATTTCATGGAAACCAGAATGGTTTGGATGGGAAGGGACCTTAAAGCCCATCCAGTGCCACCCCTGCCATGGCAGGGACACCTCCCACTGTCCCAGGCTGCTCCAAACCCCATCCAACCTGGCCTTGGACACTTCCAGAGGCAGCCACAGCTTCTCTGGGCAACATTTCCACATCTCCAGTGTCCCTGATCTCCCAACCTCCCTCCTGTGCACTCCTGCTCCCCATTAAACCCAAAATCCCAGCAGAAAATCACTTAATCGGGGTAAGGATGTTTTGGCTGTGATTTGTGTCTAAGTCAGGAGCAAAAGCATAAAAGCTGCCTTGACTGAAGAACAGAGTTGTGCATTTTAATCTCTTATAACTTACTTTTATGATGTAATTCTGAATTATGTTATTGCATTTGTATTTAGAGAGCACACCAGATGGTGCATGCAGTAACACTTTAAATTAGGGTTTCCCAAATACACATTAAATTTAGATTTAATAAGACAGTTATCACATGGGAATTAAATACCAATTGATTATTTAGAAGGTGCCACAGCTCAGCAAAGTGTGCAGCTCCTTTCACTGCAGCTGGCACAGGGGAGGGGCCTGGAGGGAGTGCCCAGGGGTCCTGCCCTGGCTCCTGCCAGGCACCCTTGGCCCTCCCTGGCTCTTTGTCACCTCGGTGGTGACACTTGGCAGTGGAGGGTGGACACAAAGGGAGGGACACTGCTGTCCTCCCCCAGCCAGGCCAGCACCCCAGTGTCCCAGTGTCACCCAAATGGCAGCAGTGACACCCAGGCTGGTTCCAGTGGTTTGTTCAGACCAGCATCACCCCTGGGTAAATTAAATCACCCCCCTGAGGGCACCTGCAGCCACATAAACCCCTTTGGCCCTGCCCAGCCATGCCCAATTCCTGCAGCCCCAATGCCCACACTGTCACTTTGGGGCACAGGAATGGGCTCATCCCCTCCAGAGGGGGGCACAGGGGTCCCTGGGGACATGGGACAGCTCTGCCTGGCAGTGTCCCAGCACAAGGAGTGGGGGATCCAGCCCTGTTCCCATGTGGGAAGTGATCACAGCTAAGTCACTGCCACAGGTCCATAAAAACATTTAAGATCCTTTGCTGCCACTGATTAATTTTTATATTATTATTATTTTTATTATTATTATTCCAAGCCACAATGTGCTGCTCATAGACTGCGGGTAATTTACTTTTCTAATCAAATTGATTTCCATTCAAATGAATTCTCTTGTCCTTCTCCATTCCAGTAATGTTATTTTAAGCGTGAGCTCTGCCTTGCTACAAATGTCTAATCAAATGGGCAGATGCAGAGGGCAGCCTGCTCTGTCCTGGTGAATCACTCACAAGTGAAATTAGAGATGCTTTTAGGTGCAATAATTTATGTATTGTAACTTCTGGTGAGGCCCGGTGAGTGAGATTACATTGCCCTCCTGGATTTATCTGCCTTGGTTTGTGGCTTGGCATTTCTGCCTTTTTTTCTCCCCTCCTTTTTGTCCTGTCACTGAATTGGACTGATCTAATTCCTCTCCCAGAGCCCCAGAGGGATGAGGTTTGGTGTCACAGGACCCTGTCCGAGCCTGGCAAGGACCACACCCACCATGAGGGGTTTGGGTACCAAAACACCGACCCTGCCTCATCCCAGCCCCGGCACCGACAGCCAAAAATCCAGTTCCTGCCTCACCTGAGCAAGCCCTCATTACCCCCATGCCGGTGGCAGCATTCCTGTCTGAATGTCTGCATTGTCACCTTCTGTCACCACCCCAAGGATGTGACCATCACTCCAACCCATCCCCGCCATCCCTTCACCATGGAATTATCATTCCTATCATTATCACCCTTAAGCGACCCTACAATAACCCCCAAAGCTCCCCCTGCAGCCCTGCCCGGAGCTGATGGATGTGCCGGCGGCACCGCGAATCCTGCGGAGCGGCCCCGGAGCGCGGCGGGCACGGCGGGAATGATGCAGTTCCCCTGCTCCTCACCCTTTATTTGTATTTTGTGTCCTGCACGATCCATCTGAGCCGTGGCTGGCGCTGGAGTGCCGCTCCACAGTCGATTATAAAACGGCTCGGTGCAAAAGACGCATATAAATAAGAGCAGCCCCGGAGCGCTCCGGAGCCGCCGGCGCGGGGCCGGGATTTATGGCAGCTGCTCCGGGGCACGGCTGACATCAATCTCCCACTTCCCTCACACGGACGGGGCAGGAGGGGGAGTGGAGGCACACTCAGCTCACCCCCGGCTCACACCCTCTGGGGCAGTAGCAGGAAAGGGGGATGAGTGGGACGGAGCCAGCCCTACACGGGGGTTTGACTTTTGTTCCCTTTGCCGGCATCCCCGGCTGCAGGGGCTGGGACCAGCATCTCCTGCAGCGGCCAAGGGCTGCAATGGGCAACCCTGCAATGGCCAAAGCCACCTGCAGTGGCCAAGGGCTGCAATGGCCAAAGCCATCTGCAATGGCCAAAACCACCTGTAATGGCCAAAGCCACCTGCAATGGCCAAAGGCTGCAGTGGCCACCCCCTGCAGTAGCCAACTCCTGCAATAGTTAACTCCTGAAATGACCAAAACCACCTGCAATGGCCAATGTCTGCAATGGCCAACCTCTGCAATAGCCAACTCCTGCAATAACCAAAACCACCTGCAATGACCAACCCTTGTAATGGCCAAAACCACCTGCAATGGCCAAAACCACCTGCAGTGGCCAACCCCTGAAATGGCCAATGTTCACAATGACCAACACCTTCACCAATGGTCAACACCTTCTGCAATGTCCACTTCTGGCTGAAATGACCAACATATGCAATGGCCAACACCTTCTGCAATGGCCAACACCACCTGCAGTGACCAACCCCTGCAATGCCCAGAGTCTTCTGCCCCTGGGCTGGTGATCCCTGATCCCAGTACCCCTCCAGTTTTGCCCCTGGAGGCCCACAGTGGGGGCAATCTGCACCTGTAACACCCAACTGTGTGGGTGGAAATGAAGAGCCAGATTCAGAGAGTTCCAACAGGTGCAGTGCTCCAACATTTATCCCTCTGGAGCAGTTCCCAAGGAAATGAAGACAGGTTAAATCCTAAGAATGCACCAATAACCAGTCAATTTTAATCCCCTGGGGAGGAATGCACCCATGGGTGCCCCATTGCCTCTCTCAGCCACCTCCCTCTCATTTTGGCACTGTCAAAATCACCACCCCACCCCAGACAGGTGGGGGGAACCACCAGTTTCATAACAATAGCAGTAAAAATAATAACATTAATGCAAAGAAAAACCCCTTCTCATCCTCCCCCCCACGCCTGCTGCTGCAGTCCCGGGGCCCAGCCGGCGTGAGCCAATCCCCCCCCCCCTTGTGCATTTTCCCTCAGCACATTTCTACAGCAACGTCGTTTACTTGGTTAAATAACTCATTTATCTTTTTATACTCTCTGCAGATCATAATACACCCACTCTGACAATACTGCACACCAAAGACCTAATTTTAGCGCTGGTGTTTAGAAGTAATCAGTTTGAAATATTGGAGCAGGCGTACGATGAGGTTGGGGGGTTGGTTGGGTTTTTTTGGGGTTTTTTTGTGTTTTTTTTTTTTTTCCCCTCCCTGAAACACTGACGTTTGCAAGAAAGCTGCTCATAAGGAAAATTCTGATTATAACAACTCATTTAGAATAAATCAGTTTGAAATGGTTTATATAACGCGGCGGAATGCGCCGTACACGAGGCATCCAAGTTTCTTGTGTTGTTTTTTTTTTTTTTTTCCTTTTCAGCGAGATGAGATTAAATGAAACCCCAAATGCAAGTGGTTTTGGGCACTTCTATTTTGCTAAGCTGAGGAAATTGCAGCTTCTCAGCAATTTTATGGCCAATTGGGTTGGGGAGGGGGTGAAAAAAAAAGGCAAAAACTACAGAGGGAAGAATTACCACTCTGACAGCAAACACCCCCAGCCCTCTGTGGGACCGTGCTCCAGCTCAGCCTGTCTAGCTTTGAAACCTTTTCCCTCTCCTCATCCTAAAAACAACACCAACCTCACGCCAGCCCCATCCCGGGCAGAGCCAGGAGTGCTGGGACGCTGCTCCTTCCCCTGTCGGTGCCTGGGTACCTCCCCCTGGGGCAGGGCTGGTCCCGCATCCCCCGGAGCATCCTCACCCCGCCCCGGCAAAACGCCCTCTGAGACCTGGAAAACTCATCACACGTCTCCCCGGGTGGGTGGCAGGAGCCCTCCCGCCCTATTCCGGAGCCTGGGGAAGGTTTCTCCGTGATGAAGAGGAGGGAAGCTCCCAGCAGGGCAGGGGTGTGGAGGATCTCAGCTGCTGCTGCATCCTCCGGTCTCAGCCTCACTCTCTGGCAAAGCCCCAGAATGATTTGGGGGCGCTGCAAATTCAGTTTTAAATGATGATAATAATAACAACAACAAGTATTAGGTTTTGTAAGTAGTAAGTGTGGAGGGAGGGAGGGAGTGTGTGATGTGTCCAGGTAAAAAAGCCAAAAGATGTCCAAACCACATCAGGTGAGGTGGGGGGAGAGACCAGAGAATTCCAAAACCCCAAAATTTGGGCAAAACCCTTCAATTGGCCAAATCTGGGGGTTGTTTCATACCTTGAAGTGGAGCCTGAGCGATCACAACCCCTTCAGCATCTATTAACAACCCCCTGCTTAACACTACCCACCACCCAGAAAGACAAGAGAACAGAGCAAAGGAAACCTTTTAATTGTAATTTACTTTATTATTTTGTAAATGTGAATTTTACAAAGCGTTTTACAATTAATGATCACATTGGGTTGGGTTTGTTTTGTTTTTTTTTAAATGGATTTTTTTTTTCATCATATGAAAACAGCTATGAGCACAGTTCCAGCTCGGGGGGGAGGGGGTGGTCTTCATCTTTTCTCTCTTTTTTTTTTTTTTTAGTTACTGATATATCGTGTCAGCCATGGCTACAAAATAACAGTCTGAACTATACAGAGTAAGAGCACATAAATACTAGTGAATAATGCACGATAAAAAATAAAATAAAATAAAATTAAAAAAAAAAAAAAGAAGCTAGCATCGTTCGTGGCTGAGACAGTTGAGGAACATAATTCAGTGGTACTGTGAGATTTCCTTACAGCACAGAAAGTATTTTTAACAGTCATGAATTACAGTACTACTTAATACCCTATGAAGACGCTTTAAAAACAACCTTGTACTTTAAGTCCTTTTTTTTCCCCAAACATTCTGTCCAAAGGATTAATGTTCTATTTGAATCAAGTGCCATCCAAATGTTCAAGTCAAAAATATTTATACACTTATACTCAGTTGTTTTTTTTATTTTAATTATTTATTAATTATTTTATTTATTTACTTTTTCTTTATTCTCATCTGCTAAAAATAGTATTGCAAGTTTTGGCTTTTATTTTATTATTTTTTTTTTAACCTTGACATAAAAACCACGATTTTTTTTTATTTATTTATTGTAATTTTTTTTGTGTGTGTGCAAAACGCTTTTTTTTTTTTTTCTTTTTTTCTTTAAACAGTGGAAGAAACTGAAGGAGGAGTGGAGGGGTTTCCAATGTGAGTGTGTCCCACTCGCCCCCTCGCTTGCTCCCAGCACGGTTTGGAGAGCAGGAACACTTGGAACAGCAGTTGAATCCCGGGATGGCTGCGGACTGGCCATGGTGGGGGGCGGAGGGGACAGCTTGGGGACACTCTGGGGACACTCCGGGGCTCAGCCCGGCTTCCCACGGGGTCCTTCTCCATTCGCAGCGAGCGTTTTTCCAGAAAAAAAAAACCCCACGAGGGATCTGAGCACAACCCCGGGGGGCGAGGGCTGGGGACATCCCCTGGGTGACACCACGGAGGGGTCCCTGCTCCCCAAAGCCCGGGGGCAGGTCCAGTTTTGGGGGCGCTGGGTGGGCTCGGGTCCCGCCCTGCATCCTCCGGGGGATTTCCCGAGGGGAAATCACAGCTCCCTGCTCTCACCGCCGGGAATTGTCACCGTGTCACCGGCCCGTGGGACACCGGGGGGTGGCAGAGGGTCATGCAGCCCCTCGGCAAAGCGGTGTTTAATTAGCGCTAACGAGGAGGAGAGGAGCTGGTCCTACGCTATTGGCAGCGGCGGGGGAAACTCGGGTGCTTTTACACTCTGCGCTCGTTAAAAGGTGCTTGGTATAACTTTAGATATAGAATATACAGGTAATATTGCTAATAGTCAAGCATAAGAATAAAGGTGCAGACATACCATAAATACTGATGCTCTGATTTTTACACTGTCAGACCTAGATGAATGCAGTTTTCCTATTCACATTATAAAGCAGCCCCAAAATTCTAGAATTTAAAATAGTGTCGTAAACAAAGAGGAGGAAGGAGTCGGTTATGATCTGATCTTCTTAATCTGTTTTCCTTGGAAAAAAAATGATCAAAAAATTCTAAGGCACTCAGGAAAGCCGCATACAATCGATGGACTGCTCTGTTCTCACCTTACATTCAGTTTTAAGGTTTTTTTTTTTTTTTTTGCTTTTTTTTGTTGTGGTTTTTTTTTTTTTTTTTTTTCGGAAAAAAACAACCA
>JBBMKD010000049.1:1307033-1335499 GCA_037834095.1 Argya squamiceps
CAAGGGGTCTCTCCCTGATCCCCCTTCAGAGCCCTGAGGGGTCTCTTTGTGGGGACCCTAGCACTGCCCCGAGGGGTCTCTCCCTGATCCCATGGCACAGCCTTGAGGGTCTCTCCCTAATCCCCCTTCACAGCTCCAAGGGGTCTCTCCCTGATCCCCCTTCACAGCCCCGAGGGTCTCTCCCCTGTCCCCCTGCACAGCCCCGAGGGTCTCTCCCCTGTCCCCCAGCACAGCCCCAAGGGGTCTCTCCCTGATCCCCCTGGCACAGCTCCAAGGGGTCTCGTTGTGGGGACCCCGGCCCTGCCCCGTGTCCCCCCCGCGGTGCCAGCACAGCCCCGGGCTCTGTCCTGCTGCAAGGTGAGTCACCGGCAGCCCGGGAGCGCCGCGGCTCCTCGAGGTCACCCACCCGGCAGCTCCGAAAAGTGCCGTCATTCAGCCAGGGCGAAGCGTGTTATTGCCATTATTATTTAATTAGGTTTTTTTTTTTTTACTCTTTCCCCCTTCCCTAACACTGATCTCTTAAGAGCTCTCAAAGCAAGGAGAAGCAAAAATAGAAAATGCAACATTTTAATTTTTTTTTTTTTTTCAGATTGCTGCAAGGGGAAGGGAGAAGGGAGAGACATGGCTAGAAAATACAATTATTCTGCAGAACGGAGTATTTTGCCATCTAATAAAAACTCAAGACCCCGAGTAAGTTATGGCTACAGGAAAGCACAGAGCACCCCATCACCCTGCCTGCAGCATCCCATCACAAGCACTAATTCCCCTCCGTAACACATCAAAAAAGACAAGTGCCATGCTGAATCCTATTTTCCTCACTCCTAGTACACAACAGCAGAGCTAGCAATATATAACATGCATGACTCAGTCCTAGCACCGTGCCACTACGGAACAGAAAGCTTTAAAATAAAGTAAATATCTTAAAAGGTCAATTAAAAAAAGCTTACAAAACATCAGACGCTGCTTCTTGCTAGAGCTCATTACCTAGTATGGTGGAGCTGCCTGTGTGTTTTTTTTTCTTGTGCAAGTTAGTCTGTGAGTCAGCATTAACACACATGAGAACATCAGGAATACTGCCTAGTTCTGATGCAATGGAGGTTGTAAAAAAAAAAAAAAAAAGAGAAGAAGAAGAAATCGCACTCGGTTTGGACGGGAGCCTGTAATTCAATTGCCTTTACTTTTCAATTACTGCATAGCCTACCCTGACCAACCTGCAGAGGGGAAGGAAACTTTGCTTACATCTCTGTCTTAAAATTAATGACTTTTACTTTTGGCTACAGCTTATTCTCCCTGCTTAAAAAAAAAAAAAAGACGTAATATACTTAACCCTTCAAGGGCAGCTGAGCCCATGCAGCAATTGGGATCTTGGTGTTTTTGCAGGAATTTCAGGGCTGCCAAAAAGTTCTGGTGAAGGGAGACATTTATACATTAAAGTTTTAATACTCTATAAAGCAAAGCTACAATTGCATCTGAGCTTGATCCTTAATGGAAATAGAAGCCTGCAGACAAGGGAGGTCGGAGACTGCAGAAATTTAACTCTGCATTTCTGGGCTCTGACAGGCAAACAGGAGACTGCACAGGAGGCCCTTCAAAAATGAGGGGCTTGGTCATTCAGCAAAAACCCCCTGAGAAACCTCAAATTGGTGACATGAGGTGACCACCCCACTTTGCTCAGGCAGGTGGAGGCCGAGCTGAAAACCTGCATTTTTTAATATATTGCATTTAGTGCTTGTATTCCAGCAAAGAATTCCCTGTCCCCCCTTTGCCTGGGGGAGAACCCCTCCAGACTGATCCCTGCTCCCAGGATCATCGAGCACAGGAGCCTCAAAACTGACTTTGCATTTCTGCCCCCTCTTCTCCTGCCACAAAACCCTTCACTGGGGGTAACAAATTGTGCCCAAAGCTCCAGAATGTGACTATTTCTGGATCACACCCTAAAACACCCCCAGACAACACTGCAGCCCAGAATATTGTATTATATATATACTGCTGATGATTATATATATGAAGTATTATAATATAGATGATGTATGATCAATATATTGTTTTTTAATATATATATATTATGCTAAACTACATCCACCAACATCTGACAAGTCCTGAGCTGCTGGGAGAGTCCTGATGATGCCCAGCACAGAAATTCCTTAAATCTGGGGTTTTTTTAATCTCTGCAGCAGAGAGGGGTCAGAGGTTGGAGTGAGAAAGTCTCCCCCACCAGTGCTCATGACCTGAGCTGGTCCCAAGCCAACAAACACTGACCAACCTTCAAAAATATAAATATTCTAGGTCTATTATATATATATAGATTATATATATATATAATTGATATTAAGTCTATCTAATTCATATAGACTCATAATCCAGTGGATCACAAGAAATGCCAAACTGCTGGTCGTTTTCATGAGCAGACACAAACACTGCAAACTCTTCCTTTTTTTCCAAGTATAAATACTTATTAATGCTGATTAACCAACAGAGAACCCCCCTAATATTAGAGATCAATCACTTCTGCAGCCTCTCCTGCAGGCAAGGCTGTCTCAAACCAGTATGAGCCTGGTGGGGTTATTTTTCCTTAAGCATGTGGGATACTTGAATACAGATGAATTGAGTTTTAAAGGAAAAAAAAAAACCAACACAAAAAAACCCAAGCAGCAACTTCTGGGCCAAGTTCTTGTGTGCCAAACTTTTCAACTGCCACAGCACAGCTCGACAGTGTTTCAAAAGAATTTAAGCACTGTTTTGAATACTGCTGACAATCTTCCTCATCAAAATTTGTAATTTAAATACCTCGAATCTGAAAAGCACGCTCCCTGGGGCATGCTGCATTCCCCCCTCCCCACCACCCACCCTCCCCAAGCCCCATTTGGAATAAAATCCAAATATCTGGCTGGGTTTTCCCCCCTCCTCCTGCAGCCCCGCAGGGATCCCAGAGCTGCAGGGCAGCCGTGGATGGAGCCTCTGTGTGCACCCCAAAACACAGCCACCTTCCTCTTTTACAGCTCTGGAGGCTGCTCTAGAGATAAAACCAGTCTCTGGTTTAGAGATAAGATCAGTCACTGGTTTAGAGGTAAAATCACTGATTTAGGGCTAAGTCCAGTGCCTGATTGAGGGCTAAAACCAGTTACTGATTTAAAACCAGTTACTGATTTAAAGCTAAAACCAGCGACTGATTTAGAGCTAAAACCAGTGGCTGATTTAAAACCAGTTACTGATATAGGGCTAAAACCACTCACAGAGTTAAAACCAGTGACTGATTTAGGGTTAAAACCAGTTACTGATTTAGTGTTAAAACCAGTTACTGATTTAAAGCTAAAATCAGTGGCTGATTTAGGGCTAAAACCAGTCACAGAGTTAAAACCAGGTACTGATTTAGGGCTAAAACCAGTCACTGATTTAAAGGTATAACCAGTGGCTGATTTAGGGCTAAAACCAGTTATTGATTTAGGGCTAAAACCAGTCACAGAGTTAAAACCAGGTACTGATTTAGGGCTAAAACCAGTCACTGATTTAGAATTAAAACCAGGTACTGATTTAGAATTAAAACCAGTCACTGATTTAGAATTAAAACCAGGTACTGATTTAAAGCTAAAACCAGTCACTGATTTAGGGTTAACACCAGGCTGTCCTGATTCCTCCATGGAGAAGGGTTAACCCAAGGAGCCCCATTCCCAGCTCTCCAGTGGATAAGATGTTCCTCCAGACGTGTCAATAACCCCCAAAACAATTCCCTGCCTCCGAGCCTAACCCTCGAGGAGCAGCCAGAGGAATTTCTTGGGGTGCCCGTGCCGGCCGAGCAGCAGCTCCATTTTGGCAAAAAGGAGCGTGTTTTAAGATCCCCTCCCAGCGCTGCCAAAAAGAAAAAAAAAAAAAAAAAAAGCACCTTGAAAAGGTCGGCGAGAGAGCGCTTTCACATTCTCAGATCCATCCCCTAAAAAACGCCGCCCGCAGATGAAACGGATTGACCTAGACAAGAACTGCAACAGCCTCTGTGAAATAATCCATCACCACCCCTCGCCAGCCGCAGCCGCCTTTGTCATGGGAACGCTTGGGAATCTCTCACCTACCTATTGCAGCCGAGCAGGGGCTGGGGAGGATTTAAATCCCAGCCCCGCTCCCCTGGGATGTAACCAAAGCCGGAGCTGCGGAGCGCCAAGCCCCGGCACACAACAGCAAATACCTCCATATTCCAAAGGCTGTGCCCATTACCGAACTCATTAAAGACAGTGATACTTTGTAACACACTCTAATCTTTAATATTCATAGCTTGCCTCATTTGCATAGCATGCCATAAATAGTTGAAGCAGAGGTAAAACACAAAGCGCTCCACTTGCATCTCTAATTATGCCTAAAAAATTAAATGTAAATCACAACACAGCCAAGATACAGAAAATATTAAATTTGCTGGCTCTCGGTTAAAAATCTTTTAAAAACACCCCCCCCCCCCCGAACCATGCTCACAAACCCAATTATTTTTAAAAAGAAAAATCAAAGGGGCTCACGTTGTCTGTTTTTGAAGAGGACCTGACACATCCCAGCCCTGGTGAGGGACCCAGCAGCATTCCCAGCTGCCACCCCCCCATCTCCCCAAAACCATCCCTACAAACCTGCCCTTCCCACGGGGCTGCAGCTGCCCATTTAACCTTGGTCTTTGGAGGGACAACAGGAGCCTTTTGCTCCGGGGTGCCTGGGAAAGCTGATCCCCAGCTAAGGAGGCAAATTTGAAACATCAGCTCGAATGTGAACTGATGGCACAGCGTTGGGCTGGCTGGAGGTCAGGCTTTGGATTTGGGAGAGGCAAGGAGAGAGGCCCTGGGGCTGGGAGATGCTCAATCCCAAGGTTTAAGGAGGAAAGTTTTGGGGTGCTGGCACTCAGCAGCTCCATGTGGAGAAGGAAACAACTGATTCCTGCTCATGACCTACCAAAAGCATGGAGAGGCAGCACAGGGTGTTTTTCTCTGCTGTGTTTTTTCCCAGAACATGGAAGGGCCCTCAGAGGCAGGAGCTGCCCCACAGTGGGGCACCAGTCCTGTGGAAAAGGCTCAAGACCCCATTCAGCTGCTCAGTGGGAAGGTTTGAGCCCTGTGCTCTCTCCAGATAAACCCCAAATATCAACTCTTTTTATGGGAGCTGCAGCAAACTCTCCTGCCTCCCCCAGAAAGGATCCTGGGGCACTGTGTGCTGCTGGCAGTGGCTCGTGGGACTTCAGTCCCCAACCAGGAAAGTCCTGGAGGATTGCTCCACAACAACACTGGATTTATCAGCTTTTAGGGAAAAGTGTGGCATCAGCTGAGGAGCCAGGCTGCACCTCTGGGGGAAACAGGGCTGAGGTGCCCTCACCTGCACAGGTGAACTGAGCCCAATTCCCCCAGCTCACAGAGGTACCAGAAGACTTTATATCTGCAAAGCATCTCAATATCCTTGGATAAAAAAGTGTTGTTAGTACATTCCTGACAGTGGCACAAAGGATTTCCCTGATGCTTCTGCATCAGGCACCATAAAATCCTCCCCATTTTATGGAAAGCCTGTATGGAAATCCTCTTGATTTTATGGAAGTCCATGACCACCACCATGTGAAAATCCACATTTTTTAGTTCAAGAGCACTGCAACCTCAACCCAACGCTGCTCCTTGCCCACCACACTGATCCAACACACTGCTGCTGCTCCCAGGGAGCTCAAAACCTTCCTAAATCTTCATCCATCTCCCCACTCCTCCTCTTCACCTCCCAAGAAACTGCTCACAACAGAGACACAGCATCCACAAGACTCGAAGTTTTACAGATTTATACCCAAAGATTAAATTAATTTTACAAAAGCAGGACATAAATCCCACTCTTTGGGAAGGCAAGAGGTGCCCTGGCCTGGCAGAGGACCTTGGAGTGAGGAAGGCTGGATGCCACACAGATTTTTCCCACTTATCTTCCCTTTCCCACTGGGGCTCCAGCTGCATAAACCCACCACATGTTAATGGAAGGCTGTCCCCGGGGAAAAAGGCATTTTTCAGTCACTTGAACCCAGACTGATTTTGAAGGAATCAGCTGAACACCACCACAGTGAGCTGGGCACACCATGGCCACCCCGGCTCCGAGCCATCACCTCTCCCTCCTGAGATTTCTCCCACTTAACAAAAGGCTTAAAGAGACTTCTGAGAATGAAAAGTGGAAAGAAGGAAAAAACAAAAAAACACCCCATATTATCACTGCCATATTCTGCTCCTACTCTGATTTTCCAGGGTCCCTAAATTCCATCAGTGAATGGGTCCAGACTTCCCTTTGCATCCCCCCCATTCTCTCCCTCCCCTTCAGCTGCAGCTCACCCTGCCCATTTCCAGACTCAAGTCCAGCTCAGCAACCACACTGCAGCACTTCTAAGAGTGAAAAGATTTTTTTTCCTGCCTTATCAGCTTCCAAAGAATTCCAGAGACATCATTAAATTTAACCCCAAAAGGTGAGCAACCGCCCCGTGGCCCCAGCCCTGCCCAGGGAGAAGTGAAAGCGAGCAGCTCACAGCCTGCAAAGCTTTTCTGCTCTTCGTATGTACCCTGGCATCTTGCCCAGACCTATTTTTAAGCCCATTTACTAGAAATCCCACAAATTAAAGGAAATACGGATAATGTTGTAAGAATCCTTTGGGCCAAATAAAAGCTACACATAATTTTCCTTGTGCATCAAGAGTAAGATCCTTAACCACAAAAACCAGATTTCCCCAAAGCTCTTTTGCAACAGTGAGAGAGAATCTTGTTTTGTAAAAAGTTGCTTTGATTCACTCCTGGATTACAGGGAGCTCCGCTGCCTCCCGGCCAAACCCGGCAGTGATTCCTGTTATGAAACAGAAAGGTGTTAGGAGAACACAAATAAATTAAACATCTCCAGCTCTGGAACAGGGGCTGCAGTGACAGCAAGGCACAGAGGGCTGTGGGGAGAAGCTGGAGGATGGTTATTGGGGTTTTTTTTCCCTCTGCAGAGGTGGGTTTATCTCCCAGCTTCTATCCAGTTCTATGTTCACAGTGCTCATGAAGGGGCAGTGTGCTGGAAAAAAATCCAGCCTGCCCTGCTGCAGGCAGGACAGCCAGCTCAGAGCCTCTCCTCCACCCCCATTCCCAGCGGCATCCCAGTGCCACCACCAGTGTCACCTGCACCCCCAGGGTGGGGACAGGGTGGTGCCACTGTGAGCTGTGCATCACCCCAGCCCCAGTGAAGGGTCCCCACAGCATCTCCTGGGGGATTTTCTGAGAAACAGTGATTTTATACATGAATAAATCTGTCTCTGCATCTCTGTTTCAATGATTACAGTGGGGTCTCTCATGGGGTGAGCAGGGAATAAAGGAGCCTCCACCTGCAGCAGGGCATTGGGAAGGAGGGCAGAGCTGTGTTTTATGCAGCATCCACCAGTTTAACTTGAAATAAACTCCACTAACAGCCCTTTTACTGGGGTAGGATTAAGAAGAAGCCAACAACCAGATCTGTGTTTCACTAAAACTCATCAGACAAGCAGAAACAGCCCCAAAACACAGCAAGTCAAAGCAGCATTTGTGGTTAGTCCTGGCAGGGAGGGAACGAGGGGAAGGTGCTTCCCTTTCCCCATCCAACCTCACTCTGCCCCCACTCTCCTTCATCCCCACCACTGGCTTAAAATGTCTTCCTCACAAACATTCCAGCTTCCTTTTTAAAAAGGAAAATAATCATGCCAGGGGAATAACCACTTCTCTCCTACAAACACACAGATATGAACAGTTAAACACGCAACTTTGGGAACTTTTCCAAGATTTATATGTTTTGCATGGAAAGCAAATGTTGGTGGTTTTTTTTTTTCCCACTGCCTGGGAAAATATTGAAGTGCTAAGTTTATGGAGCCAAGTCCATTTATTCCTGGTTTGTGCTGCTGCTCAGACAGAATTAAATTAGTGATTTAGGCAGCACTGGGGGATGCAGAGCTGGCCGATGCCCCCAGCCTGGAGCTGTGTCAGCACGTGGCTCTGGAATTCTGGCCCAGATGGAGGTTTATCCATGGCACAGGATGGCAGGAGTGGCTGAAGGATGGCCACCCTTCCTTGGAGCACCCCAAGGCTCCCAGGAGAGCCCCCCAGGTCCCTCCCAGCCCCACCAGTTCATCGCCCTCGTGCTTTTTGATGCAGTGAAAGTCTTTTCATGGTGATGCCCTTAGAAACAGCAACACTTGATTTGCATTTTCCTGGCCCATTTTACTGAATCCTTGCCTTCAGATGGAAACTCCTCCCTGTGCTCCCAGCTCAGAGAGCTCCCAGCTCCATCAGTGCTGCTGGGACCAGTCCCATGAGCAGAGGCAGCAGTCCTGTCCCATCCCTGGAAGTGTCCCAGGCCAGGCTGGACAGGGCTTGGAGCACCCTGGGACAGTGGAAGGTGTCCCTGCCCACAGCAGGGGATGGAATGGGATGAGCTTTAAGGTCCCTTCCAACAAAATTCATTCTGTAATTCTATAAAACCCCAAGATTCACTCAGCCCCAAGACTCAGCCACTTGCTCATACCTGGAATCCTCTTCACAAGGCTCTCCAGATTTTTGCAGCAAGCCAGCCAGTGATTTTTTTTACTCCTACATTTCCACTTATTTGTGTATTTTTGCAAATCTTTCTGGCCAGTTAAACCAGAACCGTGGCGATTGCGAAATCCAGGAAATTTGCTGCAATGCTCTGTAACTCTTGCAAGGCAATTAGCCAAAACCTCACACAAATAAGCCTTTTTGCCACACCATCCTAACCACCAAAGCATTAACCCATTTTCTTAGGAAACGACATCTGCTGAAACAACTTCCTAATCTAGCAGCAGGCATGGAAAAAACCCACTGCAGCATCCCTGGTGCATGGTAAAGAGAATTAGCAGGCAGATTTGTCCCTCGCAGAGGGTACTGACCAGACCCAGCCTCCTCTTACAGACCCTCTCCCTGGAATATTTATTCCCTGAGGCAGGAAAAGTGTTAAGGTCAAAGGTTTTCCTGCAGCACTTAGATGTTTTAAAGACAGAGGTGATGGTGGAGCAGCCTGAGGGCTTTGGAGCAGGATTTGCATCCCTGAACCAACTGTGGTGGGGTCTGAAATCCCTGGAGCTATAGGAGCTGCACCCTATAGCTGTAGGGATAAATCAAAGCACAGAGGGATGGCACAGGTGTCATTTGTAAAAATAAACAAACTACTGGGCAAAAGCTGTTTTACAAAATAAATTAACAGTTTCAATTTCTTACCCTGGTCTCTACACAGCTCTTTTTTCTACCCTGGGAAAACGGGATCATAGAGCCAAAATTAGGCTCCATGATTTGTCCTAGGAAAGACAAGAAAGCACCACACTGCATCCTTCTCCTTACTCCAGATTAAAACAGCAGCTACACTTCTGTGCCACTTGTTAGAACTCATTTCCTCCCTTACTCTCTGCCCCTGCTTTCTCCACCATCCCGAAAAACCAATAAAAGAAAATAAAAAGCTTTCTTTTGGGAACGCAGTGGTAATAATACTGCTCCCATCTGTTGATAAGTCCGAGGACCTGCACAGGGAGCCAAGAGGCTGGAAAGCTGAAAAGGAGTCAAGTGTTTGCATGGCTTTACTGAGAAATGAAATCCAGCTTTAAACACAGTAAATCGGAGACTATTCTGAATCACCTCTTGAATTTTTTAATGCTACTCCTGGGAGCACTGAAGGTAAATATGTTAATTTGACTTCAATCATGGTGCAGGGGAAAAAAAAAAAAAGCAGCACACTGTATTAGTTTAGGGTACTAAGTCTTAAAACTATTCATGCATTTCTGCATATTTTATACTCAGCAAATAAAGTTCCAAGGTTCTATAAGGAGGCTGCAAAATTATTCTGAGTAAGCAATAATGAGCTGTGCATTATATAAGGCTGATACTAATGGTAATCTATTATTAAAATTTGAGAGTTATAGCAGCCCCATAAGAGTCCAAGAGCAGGTTTTCCTCCCTGGGAAGGGAGAGCAGCATCTGGAGCAGGGAGCTTGGCCAGACACAGGTTTTAGGGGACCCAAGCTGCACCCCAGGTCCTTGGGATAATTTATCACATATCTAATTAACTCTCCCACAGGTCCCTGTCCCACTGCACAGGCACCATCCTGAGTTACAGCAGGTTCACATTCCCAAAGTGTTTCATCCTCTGCCTGAGTGTAACAGAGCTCCCAAAATGCATCAAAAAATTAACAGGGCCTCAGGTTTGTGTATCTCAGCCACCCCAGAGCCAGCTGGACCCTTGATTCCTGCTGGGATGCCCCACCTGGGCTGCAAGGAGGGCAGGGATGTGTCCAGTGAAACCCAGTGGGCTTTTCCTACCTGTCCCCTCCTGCCAAATCCCCTCCAGGGCCCCCACAGAGCACCACGACACCCAGGGTGGGCTCAGGAACTCAAATGCACCATGGAAAAGGGCACATCCCAGTGTCCTGGTCCAGGGGAAGCTTCCCTGCCCTTGGAACAGGGTTGGAACAAGACAAGGCTTTAAAGTCTCTTCCAAACCAAACCATCCCATGGTTTTACAGTGCTCAGAATGTTCAAGACAAGCTTTGCTTGGGGCTGGTTTGAGCTGGTCCTGCCCCTCTCCCAGCCCCATTCCTTCCTGGAGAGAGATGCTTTCCTGGGGACTGCTGCTTTGGGATCCATCCCAGAGAGAGCTGTGGATTTTAAGGACAAAGCATCATCTCCTGGAACAGCACCTCTCTGCACTGCTGTGAGAGAAACAAAGAGCAAAAAAGCCCAGAGTTTGGCTCATTTTCCTCCTTCCTACATCTTTTGGTGAGAATCGAAGCAGTCTCTGGAGGCTGCAAATCTGGAGAACTCACACAGAAATAGGCACAGCAGTGAGGGACCAGGACATCTCCATGTTCAACCCTCACACCTCACAGGGCTCGTGGATCCTGAACACACTCGGGAACACAGTGGTCTCACCTCATCCCCTGCCTCTCAGAGGAAAATCCTCCCTTGGTTTTGCACAAAATGCAAAATTACTTTTTTCCTGCATTTCAGAGAGTGTTGCAGTGCACAGCCAAGCTCCTTTCTCCCAAATGAAATCCTGCAGCAAGTGCAGATCCCGAAGGCAACGTTCTGCCCAAACCAGAGCATAATGAAGCATAATAATTCCAGGAGAAACAAACTTAGAGTCTGAGACCTTTCTGTGCTGAGAAGGATCTCAAACAGCGACTTTGCCCTCTCCAAGCTGAAAAAGACACTGGGAAGGAAACCCAAACAGAGCAGGTCAGATTTGCTGGGTGTTTATGGCATCCACCTGCTCTGTGCACATTCCCTGCCTGGGCTGAAGGAGTTAACAGCTCCTGTGGGATGTAACAGGAGCTGGAGGTAGTCACCCAGGCATGTCCGGATTGGTATCAACCCGGAGCTGCCTATGAATGAAGTTGCCTTGGAGATGCAGCCAAAACCAATGACCAGATATTAACTTCTCACCACGGGGCTGCCAAGGCAGGCAGAACATGTGGAACCAGCAGGACACAGCTTCCAGCCAAGCTGGAACATCAACGTCAGGAACCCCTGATTCCCCCTGGAGGAGTAAAATTTTGTGTCTTTACTCAAGCAACAGGAGAAATTTCCCCTTGCAAAGCCAAGCAGGCCAAGGGCTGGCAATAAAACCCAGCTCTGGGACCTTCTGGAATGGGCAATTAATGTCCATAAGCAAGATGATGCCTTCCCTTGGTTTAATTTTAAAGTTGATATTAAAGATAGCAGCTCATTGCTATTAAAGATACCAAGCTCCTTAATTCTTCCTGCAATCAGCTTCATAAGCAGAAAAAGCAGCACGGGCTCCTTACCCAATGCAGCTGAAATGAGACATCCTGAAACAAAACCATTAAGAAGGAGTTCAGAGGCTGGGCTGGAGCAGGATCACACATCTGCCTAAGCCAGCACTTCCTCTGCACTTCCCAGGGCAGGTTTGGAGGTGGCTGAGCAGGAAGGAGAGGCTGCCCTGGCCATCTGCTGCCTCCCAGGGCAGGCACACAGGAGGAAACTCAACTTCAGGCAGAGCTTTCTCAATCTCAGCTCAGAGTTTCCTTCTGTGCCTCCCCCTGAAGGTGCTCAGAAGGTGCTCAGCCACTTCCCAAGGGGTGACCAAAAAGGTGGCAGCAGGTAGCACCAGCAGGAAGAGCACCCACTAAAGTCCACGGGTAAAACCCACCTCAGCTGCACCTCTCCTCCCTCCAACCTCACCAACCCAAGGGAAAAAAAACAGCTTTCAACCACGACAAGGCTTGCTCTGCACAAGACAAATCAGAGCAGCCCACTCCATGCCTGCCACACGGCACCAATGGACACACCACAAACCCTGATTTCCAACCCCAAATCCATCTTCTGCAGGGAATGAAGCCTTCCAAACCCTGCAGTGAACTTCTCTGCGTTTCACACAGGGAATGACTCGCAGGGCTGTGCTGGACACCAAGCCCAGCCCCACCAGCAGCACTCAGCAGTGATGGATGGGTGGTGAAGGCACACTTGGGGCTGTTGGGGACATCACAGACCCATGGCGACAAAGTGAAATGGACACGTTCCCATCAGAGCAAACATTTCCTGCCCATCCACACGCCAGCCCCTTGATATTTTTTTTCCCCTGAAGGAAAAACAGAAGATGCTTTCCATAAGCAGACGATTTCAGCAGCTAATTTTACCATCACTTATGGTCGACTTTATGACTAAGATTTCATGCTGACTATATTAATCCTGTCAAATTTCAGAGTGAGAGAGAAATGATACTGTATATTTTATGGCTGCAATAACTTCTAAGCCATTAGACATGCATGCTGACATGAAAGTAATCAAATTGATTTTTTCCTATTACAATGAAGAACTTTGTATGAGCAAATAGTCTTTCTGGCACAGGAATGAAACGCCAAGAAGCCTGTGCTCACTCAGGAAATTAGGAAATTGCCACCAGCCATCGTTCAGAAATTTTGAGTTTTCTGCTTACTCACATTTTATTGTCACCAAAGCTGAAAGGGATGTGTTAGTCAACCAAAGGATCGACAAAAGCCAACGCCAGGGATAATCAGAGGGGTTTGAAGCCCTGTTAAATACTGTAGAAGCTGCAGCTAATTGTTTTCCCAGCATTAAAGGCTCCCCTGTGCCTTTTTTAACCTCAGCAGACACGTTTTTCCCCTCACAGCTCAGTGGCCACTCCTCCAGGTGTTGGGTGGGCAAGGCAGAATGGATCAAAGTTGCTCAGAGGGTTTTTGGCAAGTCCTGGAGACCTGGACGTGTTAATGGATATCCAGTGGGCCAGAAGGTCAACTGAAACGATTTTTACATGCAAATAGGTCTTTAATTGCAAATTCCACTTGCTTAGTGTTTTGTTGAGGGTTTCAACACCAACTCATCTCTACACCTCGACTAAAATTCCAATTTAAAACCCTTTAATCCAACCCGTGTGTCAAGTTCTAGAGAAAGTCAGGTCAAAACAGACCCAGGGTGGGCAGAGAGGTGGCAGGGCAGAGGTGCCAGCCCGGGGTGTCCTGTGTGGCCAGGGGCACACCTGGGCAGGGCAGGGGCTCTGCAAGCCAGGCCTTGCAGGGATGGCCCAACAGGGCACACCTGGCAGGGGAAAAAACCCTGTGAAAACCTGTTTTCTTCCCCTGCTGCGTGAGAACACGTTGGGTGTGAGAGGAGAAGATCAGAGAGGCTCAGCATCTCCAAAGACTCAGCAACCAGAAGCAATTAAGTGCAGATAACACAAATAATGCAGGAGACTCACCCGACACTCTGCGGGCACAGCCACGGCTCCTCCACGGCCAATAAAGTGTCAGATTTTCTCTCAGTTTTCAGGGGTTTTGTAGAATATTGGTATCAGCCATTAAATAATGTCAGATCTTTCAGACCAAGCCACCTGCATGAAAAAAAAAGCTGGCACAGGGATGTGCTAGAGCTGTCTGAAGGCTGAAAGAGATGGGGTGTCTATGTATATATGTATTTATGTATATATATGTATGTATGTCTTGGGTTAGCATAATAATTACAGTTTTAACATGCAGTTAGTTGCAAATTAAAATGCTTTGATGGCTCTCCATCAATAACATTATTTTTGGTTACATTTTCTTTTGGTTTTTTTGGTTTTTTTTTAAACAAAAAGAAATACAAAACCATAAAACCACAACTACATGGATTGCCTCAACCAAGAGTTGCAAAACACCAATTTTAGTGAATTCCAATTTCAGTGAATTCCAATTTTAGTGAATTCCAATTTCAGTGAATTCCTTTGTCCTTCCACACCAGATATTTGTAAAATCATCAGAGCTGCCGTGGGCAGGGGAACTTCCACTAGACCAGGTTGCTCCATCCAACATGGCCTTAAAGAAAAAACAAAGTTGGGTATTTTGTCCTTGTTTTGGGGCTTGTTATTATTTGGGGTCTGGGTTTTTTTAAAAAAGTTGCATACAAGCACAGCTCTCCCAACAAAACCCAAGCCAAAGCTCATCCCAGCACACTGAGCCCCACTTACCAGCACCAACCCAAGGACCTTTCTGCTGCCCCTGGGATTTAGAAGGATCCCACATTCCAGGGACTTGGATTTGGGATTCTGGTTCCTGTTCTGACCCGGGATGTGATGCCCAGAGGAGGATGAGGAGTGAGCCACAAACCCTCCACCACCTCCACCTGAACCCCCAGCAGGAAAACAACAAATCCTTCCAACCAAACCCCCAACAGGATCCTGCTTCAAAGTTATTCCCCAAAGCTCCCCCTAAAATCCAGAGCCTGGCAAAGGTAGGAGAAGCCTCCCAGGAGAGGCAGGGAACAATATCCATGAGTTTCTCATGACCTTACGGAGATTGCCATGACAACACCGCTTCGATCCTCCAAACATGGATATATTCATTTGCACTGGTGTGATTGAGAATAATTAGAGTGAGATTCCCTGAGCCGGGGAGTCACAGCCGTGCACGGCTCTGGCAGCAGCAGAGCCCAAGTTTCAAGGGAAGCAGCCTCAAATTTAAATGTAAAAAAGAAAACCGACAACACTCTTCGGAGGAGCCGCGTGACCTAATTCATTATAAAGAATGTCAGTTAGCAAACCTTTTAAATAAAACATTAAGCTAGAGGTAATTTGAAGCCTTGTGGATTTTGTTTTACTCAATTATTTTCTAATGCTTCAGCTTCAAGAATAAATATGCAGGAATCAAAAAAAAAAAAAAAGGGAATACTAAGGGTTTCATTTAATTCTTTTTTTTTCAAAAGAAATGAAGACATTCATACTAAACCAAAATACCCTCGACCAAGTTGGATTTTTAATTAAAACTTTCATGTCCTACAAGATTCTTCAAGGTTATAATATCTGCTCCCACATGGTGAGGCAGCATCACGCTCACACAAGGGCGAGCCCGTCATCCACGTTAGAACAACCTGTGCTATGCATTGCTATAACTTATTTCCAGGACATCCACTCACAAATTAAACCAGGTTGGAATGCTATTTCTTCCCTGCCCCATAATTTCCATAACCACTTGCAATTTTCACTCTGTTGGGAAGAGTTTCCCCGCAGCAGACAGAGGCAGGGGATGATCACCCTGGCCTCTCTGCTTTGGTTTTATTAATGCCTGGTGGTAAAGAACACGGCTGGAGTGAGGCAGGGGGGGATGTAAAACCTGCAGAGGGGCAGCAGAGGGTAAAAGCCACTGCTGATGCTCACAGCCTAAAATGAGGTTAATTGGGAAAAGGGGGAAAACAAAGGGAATCACAGAATCCTGGAGCAGTTTGGGGTGGAAGGGACCTCAAAGCCCATCCAGTGCCACCCCCTGCCAGGGGCAGGGACACCTTCCACTGTCCCAGGTTGCTCCAAGTCCTCTTCAACCTGGCCTTGGATATTTCCAGAGATGGGGCAGCCACAGTTGCTCTGGAAGCTCAATGAATACTGCAAATGCTCCTCTAAGAAATACAACAAACCAAAAAAAACCCCAGAGAGTCATAAAGAGGCAACCTTTGAAGCAAAAAAAAAAAAAAAAACCCCAACAAAAAACCAAAAACAAAACAACAAAGTTTAGAGCTAAATATCTGATTTGATTCTGGCAGCATCACCCTTTTCCAGAGGCTACCAGAAAGAGATCTGCAGGAATGTGCTTAACACCACTCTGCTACAAGTCCGTGCTACAAAACATTCCGGAAACAAAGAAAGCCAGAAGATAAAAAGATTCCTTTCCGCCACACTGTTTAGAGTAAAACACCCCCCCTTACTTTGATTCAGCCTTCCTTGCAATGTTTAAAAAAATAAAAAAGTCAGCCTTTCCTTGTAATTCACCCAGTGGGCTCCAGGCTCAAGCAGCAGCTCCCATCCTGACCCCAGGAGATGCCAGGGGGGCAGAGGGCACAGCAAACTCCTGTAACCCCTCACTGCTCTGATTTTCACGTCACAACCACACCCTGGGGTGTTAAAAGTCGTCTGTGTCATCCAAAGAAAGGATTTTGGTGCCGGTGGAAGGTGTGAAGGGCGGAATTCACGGCGCACATCGCACCCGCCCCAGGGCGCCCCAACCCCGCCCGCACCCAGGGCTCCTTCTCAGGGCAGAAAACTCCGGATAAATCCATTCCTCTGCAGCAGGGAATAAACAAGGATTAGTATTCACCCGTTCATAACAGGGAAACCCTGCAGCTAGAGGTGGAGTCAGGCAGTGCCGGAACATCCAGCCTAAGTTGCTTGACGAATGCAAACTATGACTTCCAGCTTATTTATCTAATTTGGGTTGATTTTTAAATATTGATTTACCTAACCAGACACAGAAAGAGAGCCTGAAAATTTCCCGTGTTGGTGAAAACTCTCCCTGTTGCTGTAATTCAATCTCCATGTCTGAATATTACTGACTTTTCTCAATCACATTTGTATTGAGAAACGCCTGGAAAAAAAAGTTCAGGACCTCGTTTTCTCAAAATGGTGTTAAGAGCCTGGAAAACGGGGTTCTACAGCAAATGAGCCTCTCCAAAGCTGACTATGATGCACAGCTTGCAAGTATTTTAGTCATTTACAATATTTATCAGGCTCTATTTTTGTCAATCAATCCATAAGAAGAGCAGAACAGCCAATAGCTATAAAACAATCCGCTCGATTTCACCGCAGTCTGCTTTCTGTGTGGGAAAGGGGCAGCTCTGAACTGATACAAGCAGTTCAAAACACACACACACATAAAAAAAAATACATGGAGGAGGGATGAAGTCAGTGGCAAAATCCTCAATGGCTTCAGCCGGGCCAGGATTACCTCCAGGAACGTGCTGATGCTTGGAGGAACACAAGGAAGATGCCAAGGCTGGAGAAAAGGAGGCTCAGGGAAGATCTCACTGCTCTCCAAACCCACCTGACAGGAGGGAGCAGCCAGGGTGGGTCAGGCTCTGCTCCCAGGGAACAGAGTAAGAAGAAACAGCTCCTCCAGCTGTGCCAGGGGAGGCTCAGGTTGGACACCAGCAGGAATTTCTCCATGGAAAGGCACTGGAAGGGGCTGCCCAGGGAGTGTCCATGCCTGGAGGTGCCCAAGGAAGGCTTGGACGTGGCACTCAGTGCTCTGGGCTGGGGACAAGGTGGGGATGGGTGACAGGACTCGATGATCCCAGAGGTTTTTTCCAGCCCCAGTGATCCCGTGATGGGGCAGGATCATATGGGGCAGGACCACCCATCCCTGCAGGGCCCCATTCAGGGTGGTCTGACTGGTCCCAGTGCTCCAGAGGCTGAAACTGGTGATGCTGGGGACTCTGTCCCAGTGAAATCCATCCCACTCCTGCTCCTTGGAACTGCTGCTGGTGCTGAGGGTGATGTTGAGCATCCCCTCCCCATGGAATACGAGGCACCACCCCATAATTTCAGGGAGCAGTAAACAGCTGAGAATATCAGAGCCTGTAATCACCCTCAGGATGGATTTGAAACGACAATCTAAGCACAAAAACCCTCCCTGACCATCCCTGAACCCACGAGGTACAACGCACTCCCCCCAACCCCAGCCCTGGTTTTAAAATTCAGCCTTTATCAGCTTGAGTTGAGCAAATCCAGTCAAAAGGCAGAAACGGATTGTGCTAGTAAGCAGAAAAACTGTTACATCTTCTGAATGTAATTTTGCCAAAAGCCTCTGCACAATTTTTTTTGTCACGCTTTGCATTATGAAGGAAATTTCTTTTTAGAAGAACAGGAGAATGATTTGCATAATATTCTTTGCAAGTTAATATCAGCCTCTGATAATGATCTCTGCATAATGCAAAAACGTTTGAGAAGACTGTTACAACACTAAGTAATCATATTTTAAATTATGTTTCCCTTTATAGAAAGGTGTTGCAAAAACACACAGACATGAAATCTGTCTGTTGAAGTCCCAAGAACCACCTGACCATCTTCCCACTATTCTACTGTTACAGATTGCAACACTGCCTTTCAAAATCTTACAAAACAAATTACGCTGCAACAGTCTGGCTTCACAGAAGGCAGAGCTTTTTCCTGTGCTGCTGCTCCAGCACTTTACATTTCACAAGAGCCTCTGATGTACTGCAGGGGTTAAGCAAGGGCCCAGAAATGAAGCTGTAGCACAGTCAGATGGACCTGTGGTGATTAAGGCGGATTCTCCCACCCCACAGTGCCACCAGGCAGAGGTGGCAGCACCAGGGCATGCCCTGCCTGCCACCACGTGCAGGGGACACTGGTTTAACTGGGTGATTCCTGCCTTGGCCCAGCTGGCTCAGAGATGGAGGGCTGGGAATTCAGAGCACGATGCTGCTGCCACAACCCCCCCCGGCCAGGTGTCCCCTCCTCCCCTCCTGCAGGCAGGGCTCTTCCCAAAATCTCTGCCAGGGGTGAGGTGCTGGATGCAGCCACGAGATCTGCACTCACACCATCACTCATGGCTAATTAGGTCAGGAACTGAAGGCAAAAGCAGAGGTGCAGGAGGAAGCCATTTGTACAACTCTGCCAGGCAGGATCCTGTTAGATGTGGGCACCAACGATTTCCCTCAGCCCATCTCCAAAGGGGGATGTGTGTGGGAAGATAATGCACTTGGATATTAAATACTTAATATGTCACTAAGACTTAACAGCCACAGCCAAGTGGTTTAAACCTGAGCTAACCTTCCCCTGAGCTACCAGGAGCAGAGGGAGGTTCCCAGGACAGCCCTTGCAGGAGGAGATGGGATCAGGAGCAAAGAAAGATGATTTGGGATCAACGGTACAAATGATGTGACTCAGATTCGGGGTGAAGGGCCCACGGGGTGGGCTGTGCTCCCAAGGGCAGTGCCAACACCAGAGTGTGTCCCCGAGAGCCACTGTCCCCTCAGGCTGTGCCATGGCAGCCCCAGTGGGCAGCACGTACAGCACAGCCAGTGCCACCCACGCCCCTGACACACACAACAGGGCATCATTCAGCCTGCGGGGTGGGTGGCTCTTGTCCCACCTACAAAACGAAGACTAAAATTCAAATACCAGAGCTGAGCAGCCAAGGCAAGGAGAAAAGAGCCTCTGGGGATGTCAGCCTGAGCTCGCTGAGGCAGCTCGACCACTGCCCTGGGTATGAAACCAGCCCAGGCTCATGAGATCATTCCTCCCCTCAACAGCTTCTGGTAACTTGGAGAGTTTGTCCAACTACATCCAGTGACGGGCAGGAGAACAATCCTTCACCCCATCCCATCTCCCCTTTCCATACCTTTTGGAACAAGTTCCAAGCAGCTCCTTGTTACACCTCATCCCAGGCTTCCTCAAACGGCTTTCCACTGGGAAGTTGGGCTTTCCTTCAAAAACCGCCAGCAAATCTCTCCCTTGTTTCATCCTCAAGCTGACACATCCATCCATACTGGTGGGTGGTACCACCAGACACAATTCCCAAGCTCCCAACCCACCTCCTGTCAGCTGGACACCAGGAGGGAGGACTTCTCCCAGGTCCCAGCAAACACCAGAGCTGCCGGCACGTGTGCCGGGGCGGGCACCAGGGCGTGCCAAATATTTCCATGGCTAATGCTGCACCTTGGGCCTCACACAGCATTCCTGAGGCACACAGCAGAGGTCAGGAGCAGGCTGCAGGCTGGGGAGGGGACACCAAAGCATCCAAACAGCTCAAATCCCTGAGGCACAGCCAGGGGAGGCTGCAGGAGCACGGCTCAGGTGGGGCTGGCACTTGGTGATGCTTCATAAATACAATTAATTAAATAAATTCCAATTGAACTGCATCTACAGTGCTGCAAGGATTTTTGGAGGGGAAATACTGCTTGGGAGGTGTGAGAAAGAACCAAGAAATCATGAGTGTCACTTTATAAAGCCTTACTAGAAGAGTAAGGAATATTTTTGTTCAAAGTCACTCGCAACAATTTACACTGTGGACATCACCAATGTGCCACTGGAGTTCTCTGTGTTTTGATGAAAAACAAAACAAAAAAAAATGAAGCTCAATGCTCTGCCCAGCTGTGCTGGGGTGACAGCCTGGACCAGACACACACAGGCTGCAGGTTCTCTTGGTTTCTCCACCCCCTCCAAGTTGTGCTGCCCTCCTGTCCCCCTGCAAAGAGTTAAGTCCTCCCTCCTGCATCATTTCTCCTGCCAAATGCAGATTAGTCAGCAACTACTGCAGGATACACCTCTCCTAAGGCACTCACAGAAAAAGAAACAGCCAGTTTGGGATCTTAAAGGGAAGGTAAATGAGGAAACTTCCTAAACTTGATTGCAAAAATATTCATGAAGGTACCCCGTGGCTCAGGTACCTCCAGCTGCTCTGCTGGAGCTCCCACTGGCTCCTGAGGGAATGCAGAGGTGTGGTGGACACTAAATCAGTGCTGCCAGGTGGAATTAGAATTCACCAGTGGATCTGAAAACCACCCAGAGCCAAACCCCCAATCTGGTGACACAATCCCAGCCCTCACTGGTTAGCCCAGAGCAAATCCTGGGATGGAGGCTCCCACTGCCAAGGCACAGCACTGCGAGTACCCTGGGCTCAATCTACATTTTCCCAGTTGCACAAAGAAACCAAACCCCCAGCAGTCATCTGAAAGGCCAGTTATTAGATCACTTGAAATGAGCTGAAATGAAATTCCCACAGGTTTTATTGGACTACTGAGATATTGATTCTGGTGTGCTTCTTGCTCAGCCTGCAGTGCAGAAATTCACCCTGCTGGAAATCCCACCTGTGTGCTGGGCCAGGAGATTCACTGGGAATGTCCTGGGCTGTTTTTCCTTGCTCCCTCTTCCTGGGCCTAGAACTTTCCCTCAGGACATTTCCCTTGAGTGGCACAAATGCTGCTGGTTTCACCCAAAGGCACAAACCACCCCCCTGTGCCAGAACACAGCCCCAGCTCATCTGCCCAGCTGAGCTGGGACAAGGATGGGTCACACTGTGGCAAGGCCTCCCCCATTCCTGCCATTATTTGACAATTTTGGATCCCCATCCCCAACTCTCTCAGGTTATAAATTCACGCCATGCCTCCACACAGAAAAACACCACTATAATTTTTTTTTTTTTATATATAATCCCACATAAAAAGGGAGTAAAACAATTAAACCCCAGGCTGTGCTGTGTGTGCAGAGGCACTGCAGGGCTCCAAGGAAGCACTTCCATGGCCCGGGCTGCCCAACATCCCTGTGATGAGGTGCCAGCAGCACGCTCTGTGCTTCACGCCTCACTTCCCACGGCATGAACCCAGCCCCGGGGAGCTGCCAGCGTGTTCTCCCCAGCCCTGCAGATGTTTCAGCTCCACTGGGCTCCCTGGGCAGCCCAGCACCTCTCCTGCCTCCCTCATAGTGCTGGGAGTGAGGAGAGGGGAGTGCTGGGGAAGCGGCAGCTCTGAGGCTTCCACGGATCTGTTCAGCCTTTTTCTTTTTTTAAAAAATATAAATATATATATATAAATAAAAATTCATGCTTGCTGCATAAACACAAGCTGGGCTGGTACTCCACTCCTCCCTCAGAGGGATGTGCTCATCCCTTGACTTCCAGCTCAGCCAGTGCTGAGGTGCATCACTGCCTGGACAGCAGCACAGCCACCCTCCCCAAAACCCCAAACCCCATCCCCATGCTGGCAAGGAGAGGGCTCCTCCCTAAAGGACGTGCCCTTCCCAGTTTATCCAACATCCCACAGGAGGTGAAAAGTTCTTGGGCAGCACAGGCAAAGCTCTGGAGAACGTGTCCAGGAGTGTGTAAGGCTCAGACTGAGCAGCACAGAGTGTTCTGGAGGGGCTGAGCACAGCCCATGGCCCTGATGCAGCCATGGCACGGATCCTGGGAGCTGTGTGGTGAGTCAAGAAGTCCTGATGTTGGACTCACTACACAGCCTGTGAATTAGTCAACCCTCCTCTTTCGCCTGGGGAGGGGGGCTGGTCCCAATTCAAATATTGTGTAAGCTGAAAAAAAGCCTCTTATTAAAAAAATAAAACCCAAACAAACCCAAACAGATAAAATGCAGAAACACCACTTTGGAGGGACTGGGGAAAGCTGAAGAGCAATAACAACAAACGAATCCTTGCTGCTCTGCCATTCCCTTCCTCCCAGAGCCTTAAAAAGGCTTCTCACCATCCTGCTCCAGCCCTGCTCACGTTACACCGGGATCAACCAGAGCAGAGCCCGGGGCTGGTGCCCTGCCCAAGGTCACGGTGACAGCCAGAGACCCGGGGCAGCCCAGCCTGGAGCTTCCCCGGGCTCTGCCCAGCCTCTGACCCGGCATTCCCACACTCCCAGCCACGACCCGGGGGACACACACGGCTGGGGAGTGATGGAGCAACAGGGCTGGGGTTGGTTGGGTTCATTTCCACAGACACCACACAGAAAGAGAAGGCAACCTTCCCAGCTTCCCCTTTTTCCCCCAAGGCTTTTCTCTCTCCCTCCTTTTCTTCCCCCCTCCAGTTCTTAAAATCCAATTATAGCACGACTCTCTCAGCAGGGGTCAGTGTGGAATAAGAATCGCCCGAGCTAATGGACATGAGACCAAGAAAGATTAATGCCTAAATGGTTTCAAAAGTTGTATGATGCCGATTTCATTAACATTTTAATTGTAATGTATCTTTGTAATCTTCTTTCACACTAATGGTTTTTATATGCTTCAAAAAAGAAAAAAAAAATGCTGACAACAAAAATATCAACATACCAAAATTAACAGACGGAACTGAGTGCTGTAATGGGAACAGAATGAAATGCAGAAAACCATGTTAATGATGCATTAAGAGTAGAAACTGTGCTCAGACAGGAGTCAAAAATTCAGCCCTACCCTTGCCTGCCCTGACTTTGAACAGGGGCACCTTTCCCCAGGTGTTCAGCACAACCCCACGTCGTGTCTGTCAGGGGGGATGTGCTGAAGCAATAACCCCAGCAGCTTCACCAAATGCAGAGGTTTATCCAAAATAAAAGCTGCTGGCAATTAATCTAATTAACCAAGGTGACAGAGAGGAGCTGCAGGTTCAGGGGAGGAGGCTGCTGCTGTTGTCCATCCCCTTCTCCATGGAATGGCACCACTGTGGTTGTCACCACTCCCTGGGCTCAGGTGCCTTGAGCACAGCAGAATTCCCAGACAGGAGAGATGCTGTTGCAACCGCCGTGCAAAATTTTATTTTACTTAATTAGAAGACAATTAAACCTAAGCAATAATGTTTCATTAAGCATGGGCATGTATTGATGATGCTAGCACGGCTAAAAGGAGGCACAGAAGGAGCAGATAATTGGGGAGCAGACAGATAAAGTTTTAAACAACTTTCGTTAGTAGAAACGAGTGAGAGAGATGGTTCTGTCACCTGCCCTGAGGCCAAGCTGCAGCTGCAAGGGTGACACAAAAACCACAAAGTTTTCCTTCCCAGTTCATCAGAACTTCTTAGAAGGGAGAGGATCCAGTCAGAGGGATTCAAACCTCCTTATGCCCCATTAGGAAATCATAATCCCTAAGTTTGCCATGAGGATGTGATTCCAGCCACAACAGAACAAACAAAATCCACATTATCCTACTCATGTTCAGTCCTTTCAGGCTGCTGCAGCTGGTGAGGTGCTGAGGGAGGTTTCCAGTGAAGGGGCACCTATGGAGAGAGGTTACTCCTGCTTGTGGGAATTTCATCCCAAGGATCTCAGCCACGGAGCAGTGCCTCTGCCAGGAGGGGTCTGTATTCCCACAGGGCAGCCAGGCTCATGCATCCCCCTGGAAGTCTCCCAGCAAGCCCCATCTGCCTCTTCCCTTGGAAATCAAATCCTGTTAATCACCTTCAAATGTACAAATCCTCACTCCCCATCTCCTTTGGGCACCTGGCCCTGCACGGCACAACACGAAACACCAAACATAAATAAAGTATTTATGTCTCATGTTAAACCTCTGTGGAGCATAATCCCATCAAGCTCAGGAGGGCCAGAACATCATCCCCCCTTCTGCCCTGTCACCACTGCCCAGCATCTCCTACAAGAATTGATGTTCCCTCCTGCTTCCCTAATGCTTCAGATAATCCGAGAGTAAATGTTTGTCCTATGACAGGGAGAACTGGCATGTAAAACATGTCCCCCCACACAAAATGTATATATATATTTATCTCCCAGGCTGCCATATGCTTCCCAGTGGATACCACCACGGCAGGAACGAGCGTGTGGAGCAGAGCCAGCACTGCCACCCGCACCCAGGACCCTTCTCCTCCTCACCCTCAGCCTCATCAACTCCCAGCTCCTTGCTCCTGTGCTGCTGAAATCCATCCCCCCAGGGATGAAAAACACCTGCCTGCTCTCCCCCAGTCCTCACAGCTCTGATGCTGCAGGGGGAGCGGGGAGGGAAAACCAGGAATTTCCTCCTGTTGTTTGAATGAATGATGAATGGATCCTGATAATGGGGATGACACCGGGGAGGTGAAGTGTTTAATCTCGTCCCAGTGACTATATATGGTCACTGTGATGGAGCCACCTCCCTCTGCTCACGCTCTGCTGCCCTTGGCTCCTGGCACTGGGCTCCGCAGCAAACTGGCAGGGCCTGGGCACGGCGCCGGCGCGCCAGAAGTCAGCAGACTCCCCACGCTCCTGTGCTCTCTCTCCCCCTTTCCCAATTTTTCCTGGCTTGCAAAAAGTCTTTTATCAGTTAAAAACCGCAGAGAACGTGCAAATACTCAAGAAAAAAAAAACAACCAAAAAAACCCCAACAAACCTTAAAACATTTTAAGAGTGCTTTACAGAGAATTGTTGCACAGGGGAAAAAAAAATACCCACAACCTGTCAAGTTACTTATGCTTAAATGTACATTTCATGTACGTAATCACTTAGGAGTTTTATGGGAAAAAAAAAATAAAATCAATCTTTTGGTGAAAAGTGTATCAATTTATTCAGCCCACACAGGCTGGCTTGTTAGTGCAGGGAAGTTTGTGGCTGCCATTCCTGCCCCCCCCATCCACCCACCTAGGGGGAAAAAAATGCACTGAAATATTTGTCTTCATAGGAAAGCAAAAAATGTACTTGACAGGCAAAAAAATTCTGTGCAAAGTCTGACATGAGGACCTCTGCAAAGCCCGAGGCCAAACTGCGCCGGAGCAGCCCCGGGAACACACACAGCACAAACCCTGTGCCAAGGGCTGTTTATCTTCCTTTTATCCCACTGAGCCACGAGCTTTCAGGGGGTCTTGGTCACCCAGACCAAAGGACTGCCCTCATCACCACTGTCCCAACAGCACCAGCAGCCCCCATCCCTCCTCTCCAGCCCAGCCTGGACCCGTGGGATCCTCCACTCCTGAACCCCCCAGCAGGGGGAAGGAGGAAGCTGCACAGGCTGCTTCCATCCTCTGTCCCAGCAGTGTGATTTTTATTACCTCCGTCCCCATTTAGGAGTAACCACACGACAAAGCTGAGCACAATCCTGCCCGGGGATTGCCTCTCCCTTCCCCGGGAACAAGGCATTTTAGCAAGTTTTCCCCTTCACAGCAGAATTTGTGGCTACAAAGAATTTAAGATTTAACTTAATTTTTTTTTTTTTTTGCAGATTCCTGTTCTGCCTCCAAACATTCACTTAAAAACAAGTTGAACTTAAAAAAAAACCAAAAAAACCCAACAAAAAATAAACCACTAATGAATCACAGTTCCTAGCAAATGAGCAATTGCAGTTGACACAATGAATTATGCCTGAAGCAAGCTGGGAAACATATTTTGCAAATGATCTCATCCACAGGCAAACCTGGCATGACACTTGATTTGCTAAAAAAGACACAAAGCCTGTCAAAATTCCTGTCACTCCGCAAATAAAGTAAGGTAGAGAAAACCAACAGCCTCACCCTCTTTCAAGCACGCTTCACCTATTTCTCAATTGCTCTACAGGCTCGAGTTAATGAAATAAAAAAAAAACCTCACACGCCCTCCTGTAGGTGTGCCCATCACAGTGGGTGCTCAGGGCCATCGGATCCGCTGCCACTTCCCTGGATGAGGAATAAATGGGCTGGGAAGCTGCTCTTTGGATGCCAAACACAGGCTCAGCTCGATTTGAAGCCTAATTGCAGCGAGATAGGACGCTCGTTCTGGCCATTAGGTATGGCAGGGAACTCACAATTCCCTTTAATTTCCTCCAGCTGAACGCCTGGGTTTTATTTCTTTCATTACATTCAAGTAAACTCAAAGACAGGTGAGAAAAGAGCGGGGTGGGGGGGGAAAAGTCACTCGAGTGCATCCCTGGAGCTGTCTGGGAGCAGTTCCCTTCGGCCCAGCACATCCCACCCTATTTCCCCACCTGAAAAGCTGCTGGCTCAGGAAACCTGGAAAAATTCAAAGCCATGGCTGAATCCTCCTTCTAACCCCATTTTGTCAGAGTATTTTTAAACACAGAGCAAAGCAGGAGCTGAGTCCCAGCACTCTTCCCCGGGTTGTTCCAGGATGTTTATTCCCAATCCTTGTCACCCCAGTGCTGCTGTGCCAGCTCTGATCCCATCCCTGCTGATCCCACAGCCCTGCACCAGCCCTGCTGGAGGCCAGGCAGGGACCACAACAGGCAGGGCTGTGCAACAAGACAGCCTGAAATAAATATTTCCATTCCAAGGTGAGCTGGGTTGCGTCCCCAGCTGGGAAAGCACAGTCTGGAGGTTTTCTCCCAAGCCAGCCCAGAGCTCCCCGGGTGGATCAGGCTCTGGCAGGAGCTTTGTTGGTGTTTCTTCCCTGGCCAGCAATGCTGCAAAGTGGCCTCGCTCCTCCTGACACCTCCAGCTGGGATCTGAGCCAAAGCCCAGTCCAGAGGGACTCACCTGGATGCTCCAGCCAGGCTCAAGTTCAAGGAGAAGGGATTTTTCTTCCCTGGATTTACAAGCAGTGAGGATGCTCTGTGTCCCCCCCCGAGCATGGCGATGCTGCCCTGTCACTGGCACCAGCTGAGAGGAGCCAAAATCTGCCTCCAATTCCAGCAGGCTCCCTCAGGAAAGCACAGTCATGGCTGGGGGAGCTAAAAGGTTTTTATATTGCCAGAGGTCTCCAAAAATATCACTTCCAAAGTGATCCAGCATCAAGGCACGCATCTGGGCTAATGGCATCCATCTCTCAGAGCAAAGGGGGGCTCTTGGAAAAGCTCGGGGAGCCCTGGACAATGTTTTGGGAACACTGCCCTGCACAGCCACAGCCCAGCCAACACACAAACCACATCCCTGGCCCCAGTGGGACCTCCTGCTCCTGCCCTGATGGCTGGCTTTACTCTGCTCTCTGTAATTCCAGCCACCTTGGGAGGGTTTTTTTTTTTGACAGATTTTAAGTTTCAGAAATCCATCCCCACCCTCCTGTGTCCCAATGCAGCTTTTACCCAGTGGAGCCTTAATTAAAAGGCCTCTGCAGGAGGAAAAACCCCCAAACACAGAAGTTACAGCCACAGGAGGACATTTACTCTCAGCAGGGAGAGGATGAGACCCCCTAATTCTTTTATACTTGCCACTTACTTCAAACCCAAGCATCATCACCTCCATCATCCTCACCTTGGGGTCACAGCCTTACTGTCCCACAGCAAGCCAGGCCACAAGGAACAGCTCAGCTTTGCTCTTTTTACTTAAAAGCTCTCAGAATTTCAGAGCAGGCTGTGAACGTGGCAGGAGATTTGGGGTGAGGCGTGCTGGGGACGCTGCACTTTGGAGCAGCCCTGGTTCTCCTGAGTACCCCACTGGGCAGTGTCCCCACGGAGCAGCAGCAGCAGCAGCAATCATCCCGGTTTGTTTACCGATCCCAGCTTCTCCTGCTGTTTAATATTTCAGCTGGAGAAGGTGAGCCGGCACGCCAGCCCCTCAATTACGCAGGGCGAGAGGCAAACACTTGGCAGGCAGCGAGCACATCAAGGCTGCCCACAAGCCTCGCAAATGCCTCCGGAAAGGAGGAGGGGAGAGAGGAGAAAAAAAAAAAAAAAAAAGGGGAATATTCAAATTAATGAGCCGGCGGGTAATGGAGACTTGGCTGGAAGTGATCCTGCACTTCGCCGTCGGCCGGGCCGGCGGAGCAGCACGCGATGTACCGATGGCGTTGGGTTTTCCTAGGGCAGGGAAGATGTTTGGAGAAGTCCTTGAAGCGCTGTAACTACAGCAGGCTGCGGCGGGCAGGGGGGAGACGG
>JBBMKD010000049.1:1335599-1359649 GCA_037834095.1 Argya squamiceps
CAAGCCTATGACGCTTAAAATTTCCAAACTATCATATTACTTCGGTACATTGGACACAAAATTAATAAGTAATGAAAATTATGAATGATAATAAATAAATTAGAATTAGAAAATCACGTATCGTTTAATTCCTGACTCTTATTCGATACATTTTTGCAGAAGGTGGTATTTTGCTGCAATTCATTGAATAACAATGGCTTTGAAACTTTTATTCCATTATTTTATACATTCTACTGTATTGTATATCATAAGATTATGCAAATGAAGCCAATTTAAAATTGAGCAAGTACACCAATGTCTTTAACACTTAGCATTTAGATCAATCAATAAACGAATAAAATTTTTCAAAAATTTCACTCAGAGGTCAAATTCATATGATCGAAAATCGAGTTGGAAGACAATTTCCTGACAACATTAAATCGATTTTAATTTCCTGACAAACTGTAATTTTTTCTTCTTTTTCGATTGTGTTTAGAAAAAACAAAGAAAATGAATACACACACATTTTATAAATGATTCGAATCAATCAATCATAATTTTTAGAAATGGCACAAACATTATATAATTGGTCCAAAATAGAATCGAAATGTTGTGCTTCGAAGAGCGTGAATGAATGAGTGTTTGGTAAATGCGGGCATTCTAATTTGGAGATCATGTTAATTTTTTATACGTTTCGTTCCAATTGGATTGAAATTAACCAATCAAATTTGATGAAGTGTTTTTGGAGAGTACCAACAATATTTGGCCATTCCATCACTGTCATTTATTATTATTTTTATTCATTTTAATTGGCCCCGATTTCCCGCGTCCCTCTTTCCTTTTCTTGTGCCTCCCCCCGGGCGCGCTGCCCCGCTCTCCGCGCAAGGTGAGCGCAGCGCGTTTCCCTCCCATCCCTTCCGCCAGAGCCCTCAGCGCGGTATTTGCGCGAGGCCTGCCCTGCCCTGTGTCTGGGGTGGGCACCCTCACCTCTAAGCGGGTTTTTTGGGGGGAGGACAGCAAATTCCAGCTGTCCAAATCCCCAAAAATCCGAGTCCCGGGGCAGGGAGGTGCCTGCGCTGCCCGGCTCGGCCGTGCCCCCCTGCAGCCACAGGTACTTTTTTGGGCTCAGAAGCTGCATTTTCCGGCCGCTCCGCCGTGAATATTTCCACCCCCGGCGCTGTTGTGCGAAAAGTTCCCGCTGCTGGGTGGGGGGAACCTCGCTCCGCGCGTCCTGAACCTGCATGGAAAACAGAATTAGCGTTTATTTCCTCCCCTGACCTTGCTACGATAACATATATATATATATATTTATATGGGTATATGAAAGAGAACGGAAGGTTTCCCGCGGGCTGTCCCCGGCCGCGGGCAGGGACGAGCGGTGCGTGGTGCGGGGGCGATCCCGCCTGGAAATGGGAGCTCCCGGTGCCTCCTGGAGGTGGCTGCTCAGCTCCCGGGCCGGGCTGGTGCTTTGTGTGTGACATCCAGCAAGCCTTCCCCGTCCCTTTAATGCGTGTGGAAATACCCGCATGCCTGTGTGGCAGCTGCTTCCAAAGCCCCAACTAAAACTCGTTTGGAAGAGCAGGGCGAAAAGAGTGAAAGGAGAAAAGAAAGACTGTTCATTTTTTTTTTTCCTTTGGTGCCATTTTGGATGTCATCTGTTACCTTGGTGACTGTGCTCAGCCCCCAAAGCCCCTGGATTGTTAGGGGAGAGGGAGGAAAGAAAAAAAAAAAAAAAAAAAAAAAAAGAAGCATGCTATTTCTGCACCGTCATTTATCACTGTCACCGCATAATGATTCCCCTCGCAGCTCCTTATTGATGTTTGTAATTGCATTATCTCATAAAGGGAGGGGGTGGCGGGCCGGGATGATCAATGGAGCCGCGCCGTGCATGCCGGGGTCAGGGGCTGCGGGAGGCGGCGGGGCCCCCCCGGACCCTCCCGGCCCCGGGACCACCCCCCCGGGCCCGCTCCCCGCGGACCCGGGAGGGGCGGGCACGGCCCGGAGCGGGGCGGGAACCGCGGGGCTCGGGCTCCTGCCTTCGGCTCGGAATGTGTTCTACTTTATTTTATTTTATTTTATTTTATTTTATTTTATTCCATTCCATTCCATTCCATTCCATTCCATTCCATTCCATTCCATTTATTTTTAGGGTTTTTATTCCATTTATTTCTTATTTTTAGTTCTATTCTATTCTATTTATTTATTCAATTTTATTTTATTTATTTTTACTTTCATTTTATTTATTTTTAATATTATTATTTTATGTATATTCTATCTTATTTTTTAAAATTTTAGTGGGTTTTTTACTTTTGTCTATTTTATCTTTATTTTAGTCAATTTTATTTTTATTTCATTTTATTATTGCTTAATAGTTCATCACTTTTCTTTTTCTTTTCTTTTCTTTTCTTCTGTTTATAGTTTTTAATTTCCTTTTGCTCTTTCAGGTTTTTTAATTCCATTTGTCTGTTTATATTTTTTTCTTTTTTCTTTCATTTCATTATTTCCTTCCTGACTTCCTTTCCATTTCTTTTTTTTTAACCTGATAATTTATTTTTTCTTTTTCTTTTTCACTTCATTTAATACTTTTTCATTCAATCTCATTCCTGCTATTTATTTTTATTTACCTTTATTACCATAATTATTTCATTATATAATGATCTTCCATCCCCAGGAAAACGCACTGGGGTTTTGGTCTTTATCACAGCTCAGATTTGATATCACAGCCCTGACCCACAGCTCCAGTGCTGCCCCTCTTCCACACCCTCCTCCTGCAGAAAAAACCTTTAAAGCATCACAAAAAGCAGAGTAATCTGAGGTGGGACTGCTCGAGCCTTTCAGGCACATTTCCATTCCAAATTTCATCCTGTAGCCTAAAAAAATAAAAAAAAGTCCTTTTGCTTTGTTGCCTCCCTAAGCCCAAAATATTAAAATCAGCAAATTTGCATGATGAAAGTGTGCAGCGTTGGCCCTACGTCTGCTAAAGGAATTTCAAAGGAGTAACAAAAAACCTCTTTAAAGCAGGAGCCTCTTGCTGTCTGCTTTGCATGCGAGATTATGTCAGAACTTCTTTGAATCTGGAAGTTTCTTTCCTCTCGCACCCGCGAACATTCATCATTTCGAGGCTGCCTGAAAATCTGCAGCAAAATATCCCCCATATTTTAAAAATCAGCATTGAAAGCCTAGAACTGCTCAAGGCTGAGGAATTTCATTAGCACTTGACACTTTAAAAAACAGTGTCAGGTCAGGACAAACACATTTGCTTTTCTGCTCAAGATAAATTTGGGATTTATTTTTTTATTTTTTTATTTTTTTTTTAGAAATGATGCATGAGAAATCTGTCCCCAAACCTCCTTCTGAGGCAGAGCAGTCGTACAACCCTTCCAGTGTGACAATCCCCAGCTCCCCTTCCTTGGTTTCCATCGGAGCATCTCAACATCAGTTCATCAGGAAGAAGGGATAGGAAAAGGGGGAATGGCTTCCAGCTGAGAGAGGGCAGGGTTAGAAGGGATTTTTGGGAAGAAATCCTTCCCTGTGAGGGTGAGGAAGCCCTGGCACAGGTTTCCCAGAGAAGCTGTGGCTGCCCCATCCCTGGAAGTGTCCCAGGCCAGGTTGGATGGGACTTGGATCAACCTGGGATATGGAAAGGTGAAATATGAGAAACATCTCCTGCAAGAACTTCCCTGGCACAGGAGATGCCCCAAACCACCTCCCAGGGCTACAGCACTTCTCCTCGGGGACAAACATCCCTGTGGGGTGAGCAGCACTGTCCCCCTGTCCTGCCCCATCTCTGGAAGTGTTCCAGGCCAGGCTTGAAGCCACCTGGGACAGGGAAAGGTGAAATATGAGAAATATCTCCTGCAAGAACTTGCCTGGCACAGGAGATGCCCCAAACCTCCTCCTGGGACTACAGCACTTCTTCTTGGGGACAAACATCCCTGTGGGGTGACAGCACTGTCCCTCTGTCCTGCCCCATCCCTGGAAAGGTCCCAGGCCAGGCTTGAAGCCACCTGGGACAGGGAAAGGTGAAATATTAGAAATATCTGCTGCAAGAACTTCCCTGGCACAGAGATGCCCCAAACCACCTCCCGGGGCTACAGCACTGCTCTTTGGGGACAAACATCCCTGTGGGGTGACAGCACTGTCTCTCTGTCCCTCCCTGAGCACCACAGCCCACATCAGAGGACGTGGGGACACCACTCAGGGAATTCCTGCTGTCCCAAGGTGCTGCACTGAGCAGCTCCGTGCTCTGCCTCAGCACAGGGATGTGGGGTTTTGGAAACCCCCAGCACCTCTCTGAGGGTCTCAGGAAATGCAGCCCCATCCACGGGGAGCTGCAGAGCTGGAAAACAACTCCTGTTCTTCCTGCAGTGCTCCAACAGGAGAGAAAATCCCAGCTCTGTGACTGGCCCAGGGCCTCCCCCAGCTTTGAGAGACAGCAGAGGCTGTTAATGCTCCAGTCCAGGAACATCCTCCCTCCCCTCAGCCATGGACATTTTAAAAATGTTCTGTGATGGAGAAAGAAACATTTCTTAAGTACCATTTGATGTCTCGGAATGGCTCCGGGGCTAGAGAAAACATGTTTATTTACTACTCTGCTGATTTTAATGCGAAAGATTGGTTCAGTGAGTAGAGGAAACAAACCAGGCAACATTTTCCATAATGTCTGCAAAGTGTTCTTGGGCTGCGGAAATATTTTCTTTCTCTCTCTCTTGCCTGCGTTTTTTTCAATCTAGCATTTCAAATTGAAGAATGGCTTGAGGGCTGAAGAAATCACTTGATAAAATACCCAACATTTACATTCTTGCAGGAGAAAAGCTAACTTTTTTTTTTTTGAACAGTGGTTTGGTGAAGCAGAAGAAACAATCCTGCAGCATCCCATGTCCCTTTAACCCTTTCTGGTGGCAGCTCTTCAGCAAAGCTTTAAGGATTTTTGTTCCTTCTCCAAATTCTGGGCTCTGAGGCCACTGAAGGTGGCTAAAATCTACTTTACAGGTTGATTTCCAGGTGTATTTCTGGATGTCTGGGTGAGGGAGCCAGACTGGCTGAGGACCAGCCCATGGCAAAGCATCAATCCCTGCACCAATTTCTGATTTATTTTGTGCAGGGACGTGACTTTCCAGCAAAGTTGGTAATGAACAAGACCTTCAAGGTCTTTCTAATCTTCCTGCCCCCAGAGAGGAAGGGAATGCCCCAGGACACGGCTGGGAGTGATTCCCAGCATTTTGTGGTGGTGGGATCACCCTGAACACCCATCAGGGCAGCTCTGGGCTGGAAAGGGTGCTGGAAGACATACAAAAATTCAGAAGTCTGCCGGGAGACTCCTCACCCTGCAGCAATCCTTCACAGGACTTTGCACAGCACATCAATTGTCATATTAGGAGGAATTTTTGTCGTTTGCTTTGTAGGTAAAATAAGCTTTATCTCCCCAGCCCAAAGCGTGGCCGATATTTGAGCTGGGCTGTGAACTACGAGGCCTTGTGGTAGGTGGAGAACATCTCCAGAAACTTTCCCTTTGATGGCCCATTTAGCCTCCACTGCAGCACAGTGGATATTCATGGAGGGAGGAGAGGACACGGCGGCTCTGATACAGCCGAGCAAAGTTCATTGGGGTTAGCATTAACACCGTGAATGGTGGCAAATAACAAAACACCCAAAATGTATGGGAACCCCTCGTTTATGTGCTTTATTTATTTATGCCAGAGGGATCTGCCTTTCCCTCTCCTGTTGAACTTTGCGAGGTGATGAGTTCTGCTGGTTGTGCTCCCTCCTGCAGGAATAGAGACAATCTTTAAGTTTGAGTGAGGGGAGAGCCAGTGCCGTGGGGGATTTGTGGCAATCAGCAGGGCAGAGCCTCTGGCCATGGAGAGCAGGAACTCTCAAGGTACACCCCTCTCAAATCGGGGCTGAAAGCAGCTCTTACACCTTCTTCCCTCCTGGAAAATGGAGATAAAGAGGTTTGATGACAACCTGTGGCCGTCCTGGGACTTGTTCATCTGCTGGCCCTGCCTCCCATGTTGTGGCATCTCCATCTCCCTCCCACTCCAGGATTTCTCTCTGTTCCCATCAGGGAGCCCCTCTGGCGTGGGTTTCACTGGGAAAGCTCTAACCCTGCTGCAGTAAATCTCTCCTGGGTCACTGGGGGGTCTCATTCCAGCCCTGCAATGTTTTCCTGTCAGCCCCCAGAGCTCCCTTGGGAGGCCTGGGGCTCACAGTTGGCATTTTGATGGGCTTTGAGCTCTCTGAACCCAGCCGTGACCCTGCGAGGTCTCTGCCACACAGCCCTTGGTGACAAGAGCCATTGCCACTGCAGTTGGGACAGTGAACATCTCCCATTGCCATTCCTGGGAGGAGGGATGGGGTGCTAACACCACATTTTGGGGCAAGCCCCTGAACTCTTTGCTCAGCCAAAACCACAGCACCCAGGGAGATGATCCCTTACCCAAGAAAGCCTCTTGTTTGTTGTCTTTGGTGCCTGTTCAGCTCTCTCATTTTTTTCTGTGTGGGGTTTTCTCCTTCCCAGCTTTGACAGGGGTGTGATGGCTCCAGCTCTCCCAACCCAGGCACAACTGACAGAATGAGAGGACACAGTCTTAAGGTGCATCAGGGGAAAGACAGGTTAGATATTAGGAAGAAGTTTTTCACTGAAAGGGTGATTAAATACTGGAATGGTTTGCCCAGGGAGGTGGTGGAGTCACCATCCCTGGATGTGTTTAAAAAGGGACTGGATGTGGCACTTGGTGCCATGATCTAATTAAGGGTTAGGGCTGCCTTGGACTTGATGATCTTGAAGGTCTCTTCCAACCTCCACATTCTGTGATTCTGTGATTCTGTGAACCCTCCCTCCACTGCAGCTCCCGTGATGTCAGGCAGGAGAGGGAAGCACTGCTGGCAGGCTCTGCCACCTCCCTGCTCCGGGCAGGGCTTCCCCACATCAGCACCATGAAGTCACTCACGGGGTGATGGGATGGAATCAGACGTCCATGGAATCCCAGAATGGTCTGGAAGGGACCTTAAGGACCTTCTCAATCCAAGGCAGTGACACCTTCCACTATCCCAGGTTGCTCCAAGCCCTTTCCAACCCGGCCTTGGACACTTCCAGGGATGGGGTGAAGTTAAAGCTGTTATTTTTTATGAATAACATGAATAAATCTCTGGGTTCTTGACATAAAGCCTCTACACAAGGCTCGAGCATCACCCTGTGCCACGCAGCTGACGCGGTGCAGATGTGGATTATTTCTACTCCAGCCAGGCTTATTTGATTTACATTAAAATGATTAGGAATAAGTTAAAACAAACAGAAATGAGATGTCTCCAAGGCAGCTGCATTGTCCTGACTAAACTGGCACAAGGCTGTGTGTAAAAAGGCTTTGCTTGTTAGTAAATAGAGAAATCCTTCAGATCCTGCCGGGAGAATTGCTCCAGAAGCTCAAGGCACTGCTTGTTTCCAGCTGGGTCCCCTGAGGTGAGAGCAGGACAACAACAGAAAATCATGTATCATTGGCCTGTTTTAGTAATTATTTATTATATAATGGTGTGGTGCCTGTGCAAGTGGGAGAAGAGGAAGCCCAGCCCTGGGAGGCATTTTCTGGCTGTGTTAATTCGTGGCAGGTACTCACAGCCTGGCTCAGCTGAGGCTGCCAGCCTGGAGCCTCTGACCTCCCTGGACACAGCCTGCAGACTGTTTTCCCAGGAGCAGCATTAAAACAAATTTCCATAAAAGTATCTGCTTTCATCTTAAAGACTCATCGTGCTGGTGGATGGAACCTTGTCTGGTAAATGATGCTGATATTTAATTGCCTCCAAAGCTCAGAAATGGTATTTAAGTCGAGCTGGAGCAATTCACAGGACAGCATCAGCCTTGCTCTGGCTGCCTGCTCTGTCTCTGAGCTCTGCCCATGATTTCTGCTCCCCAGATGAACCATCTGACACTTGGCTGTGGGAGCAGACGTCCCCTTGGTGCCAGATCCAGGAGCCCTGGGAGGCTGAGGCAGCTCTCCAAGGGACTCCCTCCTGCTGCAGCTTTGCCCTGGACTCAGGGTTTTCTTCAAAGAGTTTGGAATGTTGGGAAAGAGCTTCTCTTTTGGGTCTGGCAGAGGAGGTAAAGCTGCTCCCTGGGGACCCCTGTGAATGTGGAGGGGTGTCTGTGGCCAGCCTGGGGAATTTGGGGACACTGAGCAGCACCTCATGATGTATCTCAACCCAAATCCATGCAGACTCTCACAGGCCTCTCACAGAGTGTGGCTCATTTCTTTGATACACCCATCACTTTTCCCAAGTGCTTCTTGGTTCATAATTTTAATTCATTTAGAGCTGACCACTCAGCTGAGCCAGTAAATGGTGCTCAGGCTCTCCTTACAGATCCTCTTACACCCCTCACCATTTCTGATGTAGGTGCTCAGAAACACAAGCAAGATGCCTTTGAATCAAGATGCTCAGGTCACCCTTGGAGGGCAAATGACTCTGGCCAGGTGGAAAGGGGAAGAGGTGGCCACGTGTCTGCTCTGCAGGAGATGATGATACCCTGGGTGAGAGCGTGAAACTGCCAGAGACGGAGTCAGGCAGTTGATTTTTCTGAGCTAAGCATGTAAATGAGACTGGCATAATCGGTCTGTGTTTCCCCTTCCTTTCTGTAGAGGAATATTTTGGGTTGAAGTGTCTGTGATGTGACTGATGCAGCAAGTCAGCGCTGTCAGAGCCTGATTCACGAGTCGGTGCTGCAGTGCTGGGGGTGGGAGCAGGTAACCTTGGCTCCTGCTCCTCCTCCTCCTCCTCCTCCTCTGGGAGCCCGGGATCCGGTGTCACCGGCAGGTGCTGCCCCCGCTGGAAACGGGCTGACACCCACAGGGAGGGTTTTCCTGGCTCACAGCAGCTCTTGGACAGAAAAACCAGCAAATCTGGGCTCCTGTCCTGGTCACTGAGAATGGACCAGGCAGGGGCATAGAGCAGCCCAGGCGTCTCCTGAAATATTGCTGCTGGACACGAGGTGGTCTGGATTTTTATTGTGAGGGATCTTGGTGCTGAAGTTAAGCCAAATCTCTTCATATTTCCCACAGAACTCGAGTGTGATCTTATCACGGGAGCTGCGGTGGGGCCTGTGCATTGGCACAGCTCCTTTGCTATTGTTGAGGAAGTCTTGGTCTGAGAAAATTTACAGTAATAATGATCCCTCCTGAAGCCTATTGTTACCCTTTATTCTGTGTTTGCCCTGGTAGCTGCACCTTTAAAGCAGAGAGGGCACCCCAAGAAAAGCCACAGCTTCAGCCCACCCCGGACCACACGCCGAGAGAGGGGAGAGAGCTTTGCCAGCCAAAGATCTATTGGAAAGAAGCCTTCAGCTGATTAATTTTCCAGGTTTCCCACAACTATTTTGGGAGCTGTTGTTTCCCATTGTTGTAAGACAAATTTCTAAGCCTCTCTTCACGAGGAGCTGGGCAGGGATGTGGTGATATCCTACCCCCAGACCCATCCACCCCTGTGGGATGTCTCTGACCTGTTCTGAGCTGCTCCTGCTGGGGCTGGGATGGGCTCCTGGCACCAGGCAGGAGGAGGAACTGGAGCACCAGTGACTGCACACAAAAGCCTGGGAAAAAACCTGCTGTGATTTACCCACACGGAGTTCAATAAACATTAGATCTGATGGCATTCATCGTTTTTTCATAGCATGCTCGATTACTGCTTCAGTTATTGGTCAAATGACATCATTCCTGGCAAAGGAATTGATTGATTTTTTAATGAATATTCATATGGCATTTCAGCCAGGAGTAGGCATTAATATTCTAAGAAAGAAGAATGAAACGTACATCCTAATTTAATGAATGATTGTAAATATGTATCTGATGGATAATGTGACGATGAGCATTGAAAAAGGCATCCATAGTCACCTCGGGGGCCTTTTCTGGGGACAAAGGGACAACCAGGGAGCAGGCAAGGCAAAGGGCTGAGGGGTGGGCTGGGCCACCTGGTCAGATCTCACCGAGGATCTCCCGTCACTCACACTGGGACTCTGCAATGCTCTGAGATAAATCATATATTGATAACACTCGCTGATCCCAGGCCATGCTGGGGCTGTGATGTGGAAAACAGCGATGGGAGCGAGATGTGAAGCTGGACAAAAGGACAGGAGGGACAGGAGAGAGCCCCCATTTCCTCCTCTGCCCCTCTGTCCCACCCCAGAGGTGGCGGGGGCTGGTTGGAGGCAGGTACAGCACCGGCTCAATCCCCCCGTGCAGCTCTGTCATGTTCAATTCCCTTCATCAGCCCACGGCTGCGAGGCTCGTGGTCCCCGAATGTACATATATTTGTCAGACATTCTTAAGATGTCTCCCCGTTCTGAGCGCTGATCCTTTGTGAAGGCAACAGTTGTAGCGCTTAAACAGCGACAACAGCCTCGGCTCTCCCCCTCGTGCCCTCCCAGCTTTGGAAAACGCTAAAACCCCGGGTTTAGAGTGCCAGTGCTTTAGAGCCTCTTAAACAGGCGTTTAATTTAAATGCGCCTTCGGTCCCTGGGGGGGAGAGCACACACCTGAAGCATCCTCTGGAAGCCGGGATAAATCAGGGCATCGCCATTAAAATCACGGAGGTGACAGGCACGAAAGGCTATTTATACCCAGCGGCGATCTATTGTGCAAGGGAGAGAACAGGCCCTTGTGCTGACAAAGCACAATCCGCCTCGGCCCCGAGTGAAATGCAAAAAAAAAAATCCATCCCCGAAATTCCCTGCAAGCCTGCGGAGCCGCAGCCGGGAACCTGCCCTGAGACGGAGGAACAGGGATCTTAACAGGACCAGAACTGCTTTTTCTCCCCTTTTTTTTTTTTCTGCTCCTTCTGGAGCCGGCGGGGAAGAGGGATAACCTTTGGGAGGCATCTCCTGGCTGCGGGCGGGGCCGGGCTGTGCCCCGCCGTGCCCCGGCAGCGCAGCCCCGGCAGCCGCGGCTCCCGTTCGCACATCCCCGTGCGTGGGACCGAGTTTGCCGATAAAAATACAGCCCGAGTTATGCTTGGTATGGAACAAGCAGGCAGTAGCTGCCGAAGACTTCACAACATCCCGCTTTTGGCCGGCCTCCAAAGCACCAAAACAAAACAAAAAAAAATTCAGTTGGCATCTCTGCGGATTGAAGAGAGGTTTTTTTTTTTTCTTTTCTTTTCTGCAGCGATTGCTGAACAAACGTTTCGATCCTTGTGCCGCCGCCCCCGTCGCTGCTTTCTCCCCCGAATCATGTGCTGGAAGGATGGCAAAGATGTTCAAGGTCATGGGCAGTGCTGTGAACAGAATGACAGAATCCCAGAGGCACCGAGGCTGGGAAAGCCCTTCCAGCACATCGAGTCCAGCCTGGGACTGATCCTCACTTTGTCACCCTGAGTGCCACTTCCAGCCCTTCCTTGGACACCTCCAGGAGTGGGGACACCATTACCACCCTGGGCAGTCCCTTCCAATGTTTCACCATCCTTTCTGTGAGGAAATTCTTCCTAAACAAACCTCATCTGTGTCCTCAGTGGCCTCACTGCACTGTCACCAAGGTGGAGCTCGAGCCACGGGTGTTGGGAGTCTTGGCCCAGCAGGACCTGCAGGAGTGGGGTGGCTTCTCCAAATCACTCTCTTGCCATGCTGGGGGATTTTGGACCCCCAGGGAGGTGCAGCTTGTACCCCCTGGCTGAATTTAACCCCCCTGTGCCTGCCCTTCACATTGGAAAAGCAAATTTACCTTCCACCCATCCACAGGCTGCTTCCTTGCACCAGCCAGAAATGAGCAGCAGCCCAGGAATTACAGCAGAGCCAGCCTGGGAAAAATCCCACAGCAGCAGCCTGAAATGAGGGAATTCATCGTTTGGCCTCATATTTCTTGTGTGACACAGGACACAAACAATGTGCATCTTCTGTAGGTTTGAGTGTTGCAACTTGACCTTCTGGGCTTTGCTTTCAACTGGTTTATTTATTTCCCCAAGAAGAGGCAGGCTTGTTTGAGAGGAAACAAGGTGAAACCCTGACCTTGCTGAAAGTGCTGAGAGTTTGCCATTGATTGCAGCAGAATTAGACATTTACACAGAGTTATAACCAGGGGTTCAGGCCTTGCTTCTTTGGTGCTTGATGCTTTAAAGGAAGAGACCAAAAATCCTCTTATCCCTTCCCTGCATGCCCACCATCCCCAGCAGCACCAGCCCTCTCCTGCCCTCTCTGGAAGCAGCTACAGTCCTTGAAGCATGAAATTTCCCTGTCCTTACTGTAGCTATCATGTCGTTAGTGATCAGAAAAACGATCCTGTGTTTTCCCTGCACCCAGCCCTTCCCGAGGGCGTTCACCACGTGTGAGCACGGGCACAACTGGAACAATCAATCTCTGTGGAAACCACCCCCCTGCTCTTGCAAAGAGCACTCAGTGCACTCCCCTGGCTCTGGGCAGCCAGAGTGCAGAAATGCATCAATTTTGGTGATTTTTTGACCTGCAAAGCCCCGACAGCAGCCCCCCCACCTCCAAATGCTGCAATAGAGACTTTGTGATCCAGACTCCCCATGGACCCAGAGGAGCTCTTTGTACAGTGTCTTAATCAGTACATAAAATGCTTTCAGTGAAATGCTGCCTTCTTCTGTCTATTTGTCACAACTGATGCTCTGGTGAACAGTAAATAGGAAATTTGTTGGCAAATCAGCACTCCCAGCTCGGTTTAGCAAGGAAAGGCTGGAGCACAGAACTCTGGGCAAGTCCCTGTCGTGCCTCGTGCTGGACCCTCGGTCCTTGAGGCTCAGCAAGTCCTGAAGGCACATAAATCTCTCCTCAACAACCCAGCAAAACCCAGACAGCGCGTGGTTATGTAATCCCCAGCACTTCTGATGTTATTAAAGGGGGCTGATTAAAGCAATGTATGCACAAGAATTCGCCATCAGTTTTGCTGGGAAAGCTCCACATTGAAAATCCCGGCCCTTTTTCACTGCCTGTGCTGCTCCCCGCCTCCCTCCCCTCATCCCCATCCCCGTTGCACAACGCTGGTTTCATGTTTGCCACCAGACACTTTGCAGTCAGCCTCACATGGAAAAGGAGGAAGTAACAGTGCCTACATTGCATAGAACTGCAAGCAAACGCCTTTCCAAGAAACTATTAAGCAGTGCTCATTTGAAGTTTAAACGAGAGAGAGGGAGAGAGGGAAAAAAAAAAAAAAAAAAAGGCAACCTTGGAAGGATTTTTCTTGGCTCGAAGCTTTTTATGAAATTCAGATTTGAAGTGAAACGTGGCCAGGCAGCAGCAGCAGCGGGGCAGCACAGGCAGAGTGGTGCAGGCAGGGATGCGCTGACAGATCCGACTCCTCCCCAGTGCCTGTCCCTCCCTGGATGTTGTCCCCTCCCAGAGTGACCCGCAGCCCCTGGGGCACAGCCTGGCATCCCACACCTTCCCTCTGCGGATCCAATGCCCATCACCCCCCTGCTCCATCCCGCCAGGGGTCCCCAAGCCCCCTGGCACTGCCCGGGGTTGGTTTTGGCCGCGGAGCCCGCGGGGCTGGCGGGGGGCCCGGGGCTGAGCGGGTCCCTGTGCCCGGGGATGCTGGCAGGGCACCCAGCGGGACACGGCGCTGTGAAACGGCCCCTTTGTGCCGCACACAGCGGCAATTGTTCCTTGGGAGCTTTGCATGGACGAGGCTGCTGTCCCCTCGGCGGCTTCAGACACCCTTGATGTCAGAATAAACGAGCAGGCAGCATTAAAGTAACCGCGTTGGGCTTTTCAAATATACATCGCTGGGATTTATTTTTTGGTTTTTTAAACCGTTGCTCATTTTTCGAGGCAGGGAGATAAGACTCCTCTAGAATAAAAAAAAAAGCCCAAAAAACCCTCTTTGCCCATCTAAATTCTCCCCATTACCGAGCAAATGGTTTGCAACAACAAATTTATTCCACAGTGTCTCCTGTGCTCTTTTTTGTTTGAAAAAGCCACAAACAGATTGTGATTTTCTCTAACAGATTCACCATCTGGGAAATTTTTCATGCAACTCCTTTCCTCACTGGGAGCAAGTTACTCAGAGGGGAATTCCCAGCAGAGAGCAGACTCTGAAGGGATGGGTCGTTCATTTAATTAGCATGCATAATCTGGATGTCCTTACTCAGGCAAAACTCTCACCAGGGCCAATGGGAGATTTATATCTTTTTTTCAAGAACCAGCTAAGGACTTTGGTATTTGTCTCTTGGTGTTACATACAGTGTTTTCCTTGCAGGGAAAACTTGGCTTTTGGCTGCATTAGAGGCTCTGATTTACTACAATCTTTTGCATCCAAGGTCAGGATGTGGCCCTTGCGGGCCCTGTCACAAGGCTGAGCCCTGGCAGGAGCTGCTGCCTTTCACACACTTCCCCAGCCCAGGGAACATCCCACGTTTTGGGAGCATGATCTGGGCAGCCAGGGCAGTGTGGGGTGGAGGTCAGCAGGGCAAGAGGCTCTGCAGACCCCAACAGGCATCAGCACAGAGAAGTGTCCTGTTCCTACAGCCCTTGTGCAAGGGATGGGGTGTTTTTTTCCCCTCATGATGAATTTATGGCTTGGGGAGATGCAGGGGTGCTCCTTTCATCTGCTCCTGTGGAACATCAGCCCTGATTGCAGCCTCCCGAGCAGAGAGCTCAGAGCAGACCCCACTGCCCGGCCCTGCTCCCACCTCAGCACAGCTCTGAGAGCTGCACAAGGAGATCTTACACTAAACAATTTTCACTGCCTCATTACTGGACAAAACTTCGCTTTGAACTGACGTTTTCTGGGCACGACGAGTGCTTTGAAGCAGGGAGACAAAATTAGTGCAGAGAGTTGGCAGGTGAAGAAATGACAGGGTGGGTTTTTTTTTTCTTTCCCCCAGCAGCAGAGCTGTCCAGGAGCTATGGAAACCTTGTTTGGCTAAATAAAAACGCAGAAAGATAACAAGGCTTCATATTTTCCAGCAACGTGTTCGCTGGAACAGCATTCTAACTGTGTGTGCTGGAGGCTCCAGAACAGCCAAAGCTGTTCCTGAAGGGAAATGTGCTGTGCTGTTCTCCACAACTGGAAGTAAAGACTGTCTCCTACCTCCCCAGGAGGGAGGGAAATCAAGTCAGTGATGTAGGAGAACCCTGGGAACAACTGCAGTGAGCCTTCAGGCAGGTGGGGGGCTGGTTTTTCTCCAGTCTGTTCTGGTGACTTTTTGAGACTTGCAGCTATAAACTGGGACAAAACTTGGCCCCAAAGGTCCCTCTAGGAACAGGGCAAACAAGTTCTTTCCCAGGAGATGGCAAAGGCTTGATATCCACATATTACTGAAAGTGAAATCACATCCACCCTTGCCCAAATCCTCCCCTCTCTCAGAAACTTCTCCTTCAAGTTCTCCCCTGTGACCTTTCAGGTCTTGGGATAACAGAAAGGAGCAGCTCCTGCACACATGGGGGGCTGCTCTATCTACACAAATATGTCTCCAGTCTGGTCTGTAATGGTCCTGTCCATACTGGTTCTCCAAAACCTGTGTTCCTTGGACTCCAACTTTGCCAGTCACGGAAGAAAACTCTGTCCAGCATCTATTTTAGGGTTTCATGCTGTTGAACATCACTGTAGTACTTTCCACACAAGGATAATAGGCATGACAGAGTGCACCATAGCAGGAGTATTCCTCTATTTCCATAGAAAGCATCACAGCTGTGTCCTGAAACTGCACAGCAAGCTCGACTCCACCAGGGCAAGGAGGAAAGACAGCCCAGGAGGAAATTCCTCCTAGGAATGAACTGCTGTGCCCTTCAGTGGGAAGTGACAGCTCCTTCTGTCCCCTCTACCCTGCACTGCCCTGTTTTGGAGAACCACAAAGTCATTAATTTGGGATAATCAAGTCCAACCTTCAGCCTAAAGTGTGCTCCCCCCCTGCCACCCAAGCACCAGGACATCCCCACACCACAAGGACACCGCCACGAGAGGAGGAAACTCCTCCTTTTCCTTCCCAACCCATCCACCAACATGTTAACGAGCCAAGTTTAATGTAGGTGGCATGTTTCATACAGAATCTTACAGGCACCCAAAACACCAGCTGGTGCCATGTTCTGAAGAGTTAACGAGGTGAAACTCCAACACTTCAGTCTCCTTCCAACGTTCCCCAGACTGAACAACGGGCCCAAGGCGGCTTCGCCACCGCACGGCTCCTCGGGGATCCCCCGTCACCCAAACACTTGGAAAACTCTGGAGCCAGCAGGACTCCCTCTCCAAAGGGTTTGGAATAGCTCTGCCATGGACACACTCCTCCAAATCAGTATTTTTAATGTTTTTCCTAATTAGTCTTAAGGAGGTTTTTAACCCACTGTGTAGAATATTTCCCATATTAAAGACCTAATATGGGAAGAAAGGGAAAATCCAAACGAACCATCTGCTCTGGCTGTTCAAGATGGAATCTGCACGAAGGAATGCTGAAATGAAAATTGTAATAATTTTAGAGTTAAAGCCATTTATATCTTTAATAGACTTAATGTATTTTGGAGCTTAATCCATTCCTCCCAAGGCTGAATTTGGAAAGAGTGAGATACCCAAGAGAACAGGAATTTCCCCAATGAGGCACAGTTTGCAAGAACCTGCTCAACGTGAAATATTTCTGGTAAATATCATTATAAAGCACTCTTGAAAAGCAGAAAGTTCAACTCCCCATTTCCTTACTTGTGTTCTACAACATTTTGTGTGACTCTTTATTAAAAATGCCAGGTTTGTTGATTAAATTGAAGGGGGGGAAAAGCTCAATGTATTCTTTGCATAAACATAATACAACAGTTAGTCTGCCTCTTTCTCCCTCCCTCAGCTGTGGCTTGGCTCCCTTTCAGCTTTTCAGCTTCTAAGAAAGTTTAGGAATCTCAATTCTGCAAGAAAGAAACACTCTGGCAAAATAATCCTAAAAGCTTTTTTTAAAAAAATTAAACCCAATGAATTTACATTCTGAACCATTCCCAAGATCTTACTTACTGTGCAACCTCCTGGGGATGTTGTGAGGTTTAATTAGCTCCAGTTGGAAAATGCTTTGAAGAGGAAAAGTGCCAAATATTGCTCCACTCAGGTAGAGTTAAAATGTCTAAATTATTACATCATAAACCAAATAATTTGAAAATTAATTCCTCTTCCTTGCCAGCATGACTTCTCAGGGACTTCACTTCCCCAATGTGCTGGTAGGATCACACCACCAAGGTGTCCAAGTGCTGGTAATGACCAAAAATCAGGGATTTTGAACATCATGGTGCCTTTGAGGACACCTCAATTACTTCATTTTGGGGTTGTCTAACTCTGTTTGCCACAGGAGACCTGATCTTCAGGGCATTCTCAGTGCAGGTGCTTGGCCACCTTTGTAGAAGATGCTGGGGAGTCACTGAGCTAAGGCAGCTCAGCCCCAGGGTCTCTCTGGAGGAACATCTGTGCATCTGGCAAAGGTTGTTTTTTGTGATTTATCAAGGGCACGTCCTTCTTCCTCAGAGCACAGAGCCAATGGAAATCTGAGTGGCCAGCGTGGGCTTATTGAAGGAAGGTGTAAAAGCGAGGCACAATCTCCTACTCCCTGCATCAAGGACGTGACAATGACCCAAGGCTCCCGAGATGGGATTTTAACGCTCTGTGATAACGAGGTTCTGCTCAACATCAGTCACTTGGCGAGGGGGCTCAGCCCCCAGCAGTGACCTTGTGAGGCTCCAGCTCCAGGGCAGATCCCCTCACCCCGGCGGCTGCCCAGCTCAAAAAACCGCTCATTCAGGCTTGTCATATTTATGGAATAAAGCGGTTGGCTCGCAGTCAAATTATAAGTGATGAAAAAAAGGTTGTGAGACTCCTTGTACCCACAAGCTCCTTTGTTCCTTGACCAAATTAGCGCTGGAAGAACCACCTGCTATTCATGTGTTAATCGCATGATCGCTGCTCTGCTTTACAGGCTCACACACATCAAAGCCGGGAGTGTCACCCTGTTCCTGCGGGGGATTTCAAAGAACACCGTGAAACCAGAGAAGTTCACGACCTGAGGACAGCCCAGAGCTTTATTTCCTCCGGAGCTGGAACCAAACCATCACAGGTTTGGTTGAGTGTGCCCATCACGGAGGAGCAGGCAGGCACGGCACCACAAACCACCACAAATCACACTTTTACCCAAGGAGCGCTGAAGTTCAGCCACTCCCAAGCGAAACCGCCCAAGAAGGATCCCGGCTGCTGTCCCAGGCCACAGCAGGGCTGTTTGCTGTGGGCTGTGACAGGTTTTCTGCAGGAATTTTGGAGCACAGGCACCCTGAGAGCCTCCCCAGTCTGCAATGCTCCGGGCTGGCAGCTGTACCGGGCAGGAGAGCACCGGGCTGGGCATTCCTGGAGCTCTCTCTGCACACACAGCAAGCTGGAGCTCAGACAGGACACTCAGGATCTGGGGTCTGCAGAACAATCCCAGAAAAGGCTCTGGGGAGCTCTCTGTTGGGAGGAAAGTTCCAGACACCAGTTTGTGACAGATGCTGATGCTACATCTTTGCTGCAGAAGGAGCCTCTGGCTCTCTCGGGGCTAATCTAAAGTTCACACCACCGTGGCCATTATTTATTCAGCTCTGCTGTTCAGCTGCATTATCTGTAACACTCCATAATGAGAGAATTTCGGGGGGTACTTCAGTTTTGGGCTCCACACAGAAGCTTCTCTATTTTCTATCCACAAGCCTCCAACCCAAAATATGTCAGCAAAAGACTGCACCACTCACAAGCTGAAATGGGGAAGGATCTTTCCCTGTGGGCAACTGGAACTCACAGCTCTGAGCAAGGAGATGATAAAAAACCATTCACATAATTTCATTCTTGCTTATTTCCCTCTGATTGACCCCAAAGATTTTGTGGAGGGAGGGGAAAAGGTTCTGCATAATTTTTACCAACTTGTTTTCAAACAAGTTCCTTAAAGAATGCAGGGAAAAAGGCAATATTCCATCATAAGGCAAAACAAACAAACAAAAGCAGAATAAAAATAAACTTTAGGCCAGCTTCTGGGCTCCATAAATAGAGTTACTTGACTGACTGCACAGTGACATCTTAGATCAAGACCAGTAGAACTGAGTTTAAAATTCAACCGGCTTTTGGAGCTGCTGGTCACTCTGCAGTGACCCTCCCTCTCCCTGCTGCCGAGGTGGAACAATTTGTGTCATTTCAGGGAACAATTATTGCCAGCCCAGACTGCACTCAGCTTCCAATCTCTCCTAGGTAAGACAGTCTCACCTCATTGTGCTCCGTGAGACAGAAGAATCTCTGTGAGAAAGCTGGAACGAATCAATTCAGGGGAAAAGTGGAACCAAATGCCAGGATCTGAACACTGAGGATCATTGCAATGGGTCCCCCTTAATCACTGCAAAATGAGAACATATTCACCATGACTGGGAATTTCAGGAGCACATGACAGCAAGCCCTGCTCCCATCCCTCCCGTGGATTTGTGCTATTAGGGAAAGACTCAATTACTCAGCACTAAATGCCTGAAAAGGACAAAGCCACTCAAAGCTACATAATCACCTTAAAGTGGATGAAACAGGAGAGGGAGTGGGGCAAATGTATGTCTTGCATAAATCTAAAAATAAAAGAGGAGAAAATAAAAAACAAAGCCCTACACTCTGTTGAATTTTGGGCCCAGATTCTTATTGGGAATATGCAAAATGAAAACCTACAAGAAAGATGCTCGTAACATGCCTGAGGCATTAAGAAACATTTTTAGGAAAAGGGTGAAGATGCATTAAGAGTGTGGAGTGCAAAGTTATCTGGCTTCTGCCCTCCAGATAAATCATTGCCTTTTTCATGGCCACAGGAACACAGGAACAGCAGCAAAATAGGCTCTTATGGATGAAAATAAACTTACACTAAAGAAACCTGCACTGTACAAAGAATAAAACACCCAATCAAATGTTGCACTTTGATAATCAAAATGGCACCTCGACCTTCAAAGACATACAAATTCCAGAGACAAGCACGTTCATTTATCCACAAAAATTAGCACTGAGAAATAAGTTAATTTATATTAAAAAAAAAAAAAAGAAGAGGAGGATATTGACACATTTGGGGGTGGTGCTAGAAGAAAAGTCACCTCCTGATCCCACATGCTCTTGGTTTTATTTACATATCCACAAAGACCATGAAACACCAGCCCAGGCCCCCCACCAGCAGCATGGTGACATGGATCCCGTAGATGAGCAGTTCATTCATCAGGCTGAAATCCACCCGCCTCCTCCCCAGCAAGAGCAGGATGATGGAGAGTTTGTACTGGAAGCGCAGGAAGATGCGGATGCCGAGGTACTGAAGGCAAAACAAGATCGAGAGAGCCACCCAGAGGATGGAGGTGAAGAGGCTGCAGCTGAAGTACAGCAGGAAGCGGATGAAGCCGTACATCCACCGCGACTTCAGGTAGATGTCGAAGTTGTTGTACTTGGTGCGCACCAGGTGCGTGGTGCGCACGGGGCCGCAGGCGGAGTGCAGGCAGGTGGTGTGCGGGCCGTGGAACGAGCGCACCCGCCGGGGAATGGGGATCACCGGCATCGGGCCCCGCCCCGCGCAGCCCGCCCCAGGCCACCAGCCGCAGGGCACATATCAGACGGCGGCTAAGCCCGGGCTGGGTGTCCGCGGAGAGAGACACCTGCGGGGAGGCACAAGAAGGAGGCACGGTGAGCTGACTCTGGTTTGGGGCTGATAAATGACACAGACAGCGGAAATTTTCTCTGAATAACACAGAGGATAGAAAGTTTCAGTTCTCCTGTGTCGCCCTGATTTCTCCTGTCTCGCCCTGATTTTTCACATTTCTGGCTGTTTCACATTTCTACTGGAGCTTTGTCACTTGTGACAAAAAACAAAGACTGATATTTTGTAAATATGCATTCCTTTCCAGAGGGAAGGACAAACTGATGGATTTCTAAGTTGACCACTGGGGTCAGAGAGGGGTTACTCTCATCCCCCAATCCCTGAACAAATTCTAAATGTTATATAAACCCTCAAATCATAATAAACTTTCTCTTTTCGCTTCTCAGCCTGATAGGTGAGTGTGGTTCTTTCGTGTCTGTCTAGTGAGAGAATAAAGCAACTTATCCTGTCCGATTTCACTATCAGCGCTCACCCACAACTGCTGTTCAAACCTCAGTTTTTTCCCTTAAAACATCTCCCTTTTGCCTCCTTGCTTCTTATTCCCCACACAAACACGCTCTATTTCCACACCAAATAAATTCCAAATTTTTGGAATTCCAAATAAATTCCCCAGCCAGCACCACCTGTGACCTGTTATAAACTTTATCCGGTGTTAACACAGCAAAGAGGTCTGGTCTGAAATTATCCTGGCTAATTCACAGATCTTTCCCAATCTAACAGCCACCCTGCAAGAGCCCACCCACCTGAGCAATAATATTAATGTAAGAAGAGTAATATTAATGTATGTCTTTGCTTTGGGTCATATTTCCTTTAAGACAAAAAAAAAAAAGAGTTCCCTGAGTACTTTCGCAAGTGGATTCCAGACTTGTGCTCATTTCCAAACTTGGCAAAGCTTCACCAAATAAACAAACTGAAAATAATGGAAGGTCTTGGAAGAACAATGAGGCAATCATGTTTTTCACACTCCACAGGATGTACCTCCCCTGGCTCAGGCCAGCCTTGTGCTCTCACTGTCACTGCAAGGCAAGGCCAGGCAGCCTTTCAAAGGCATCCACCAGTTTATTTCTCCCCTTGGGGGCCTGCAGAGATAAGTGAAATTATCTTGATCTTCTGCAGTGTTTAGGATTTATAATCTTAACATCCTTCCACACACCCATTGTTGCTGTGTGAGTGATGAGCAGGAGCCTCTGAGCTGCTCTCTGCTTCACCCCAGGCTCCTGATGTGCCGAATTCCGGGAATTATGAAATGACAATGCACTCATCAGATAATGCTGCAAAACAACAGGGACTTCCCCACACTCCTTGCACACCCAAGTGCTCAGATCCAGGCAGATCTTTCCTTTGTGGAACCAAAAACCTGACTGTTCTTAAAATTAAAACTAATTCAAGAGTTACTTTGAGAATTCTTTAGCTTCATTACTATCAGAACTAAGCACGGAGCAAATGATAAAGCTGCAGGAAATTGTATTTTTGGTATCAAAAATCCTTCTCTGATTCAATGTGTATCAGTGGGGAAGTCTCTGCCCTGCTTCCTGCCTCAAATTCCATGGAAATGGAAATTCCAGTTCTGATCTCTCCTGCTCAGCCCCACGTTGCAATTCCTTTTTGGCCTTACAGAAACGAGGCAGTATTGGCTCTACATGGATCATGGACTCCCAAAAAGGAGTGGGGGCTAAAGTATGATTTAAGGAATTTAGGAAACCAAGGGTTCTCCTCTATCATCAGAGACACCCTCATTATTTTAGGTGCCTCTTGCCCCATTTCCTGTCTGGAGCCAGGAAATGCCAATGGGAAATGTGGCCTTTGCAAGGCACAGGAATTGCTCAGACACTGAACCAACAGGGCCTGAACCCAACCCAGTTCAGTGCCTGCAGCATGTGACCCCACACACTTCCCACATGATGGCCATGAACTGCTCAGCCTTTGCTCTCAGAGATATTTTTGGAGGACTAAAGCAAGGCAGGTCAGAAATCACATGCTGGGGATTCAGAGCATTCAATTCCTGACCATGCAGCCTCTCCTTGCAACTTCCCTCACCAGGACACAAAGTTTTACACAGTTCCCACAAGCTCTTGCACAGTTACTGTGCCCACCAAGGGAACAAACAGCCTTTGGTGGGTTTGTGCTCCTTGGATGAACTCAAATATCAACACTGGAACATGGGGAGGACAAAATAAACTCTGAATTATTACATTTTGGGGGTGCTGCCATCCACTCAGCAGGTCGGGGCTCCGCTGCCCTTCTGAATTCTTGGAACAAAAGAGTGAAGTTTTCCTGTGACACCTTCTAGGAAGAGCGACAGAAACTGCTGAGGTGCTTCATAAACTCACAACTCTCTGCACAGGAGCTGATCTGGAAGACAAAACGACACAATCATGTTCAATTTGCTCATTTTGTGCATTAAATTGGTCACAATTGCTAGGCCTGTCCTCAAGTATGAATCTTTAAGCCCATAAAGACTCTCACTCAGCAATAGATGGATTCCAGGTTCCTGATCCATGCTGGGAAGAATCAGTGAGCTGCTATTCAATGCCAGGACAGAAAATCCCAACCACCTTGTGCTGGTCACCTTCTCCTGCCACAGATTGCTCTGGGGCATGTGAAACACGATGCAGGGAGCACAGACCTTCCAAAATGAATATGGAACAGCAGATCCTCTCTGTGACAGTGGCAAGGCCCTGGCACAGGGTGGCACAGGGTGCCCCTGGATCCCTGAAGTGCCCAAGGCCAGGTTGGACGGGGCTTGAAGCAGCCTGGGCTAGGGGAAGGTGTCCCTGCCCATGGCAGGGATGGGATGGGATGAGCTTTAAGGTCCCTTCCAACCCAAACTTTTCTGTAATTCTGTGATTATCTCCCAGTCTATGTTTTGCACGTGATGCCCACAAACAGGTTGAGACACCCAGTCCGTAATTTTGGGGGCCAACTCGGTCTTTTTGGGGCATTAAAAGATTCCAACTCGAGGCACCTCCGTGTCCTGCAGGCCGCTGTCACCCACAGCACCACGTTGGTGGTGGCCTCGCCAGGACGTGAAAAACGCGAGTAACTCTTCGTTCAGAGGAGTTTTCCACTCCCTCTCCTTTAAAAAGGGAGTGCGGGGTGAGCAAGGAGCGGAAATCTCCGCATCCACCGGGCATTCCGGGCAGGATCCGCCGAGCCTCGGGGCACTCCCCGGCCCCGGAGGAGGAGCGCCGGCAGCTCCGACCCGCCCGGAGCTGACGGGACCCTCGGGCGGGCCCCGGGTGCTCCAGGAGGAGCAGCACGAGGTTAGGGACAATGACAAATAAAGGTTAGAGCCGAGGGACAAGCGCCGGGAGCGCCGGGAAACGCCAACTCCTCCTACATCGCACCGATCCCGAACGGAACCGCGGCCGCTCGGGGAAGGAGCTGCGGGAGGGAGCTCGGCCTGGCCTTCCCCGCAGCCCCGCACGGCCGCGACTCATCCCGGGAACGGGGATCCCCGGGCCCGGAGGGCAGTGACCGAGCGCTGC
>JBBMKD010000049.1:1359749-1384199 GCA_037834095.1 Argya squamiceps
TCACTTCGGGCCTGGTCGCTCCAGGGCTCACACCGAGGGTCACTCCAGGGGTCACTCCAGGGGTCACTCCGGGCCTGGTCACACCGGGCCTGGTCACTCCAGGGGTCACTTCAGGCCTGGTCACACCAGGGGTCACTTCAGGCCTGGTCACACCAGGGGTCACACCGAGGGTCACTCTGGTCCCGGTCACACCGGGCCTGGTCACTCCAGGAGTCTCTTCGGGCCTGGTCACACGGGAGGTCACACCGAGGGTCACTCCAGGAGTCACTTCAGGGGTCACTCTGGGCCTGGTCACACCGGGTTTGGTCACACCGAGGGTCACACCGGGCCTGGTCACTCCAAGCCTGGTCACTCCAGGGGTCACTCCAGGCCTGGTCACTCTGGGGCTGAAGTTCTATGTCCAGCGTAACAAGAGCAGCAGTCAAAGGTTGCCCAGAGAATCCCCAAAAGACCCCCAAAAAATTCCTAAAAAACAAAACAGGTGGAGAAAAATTCAAAACAATATAAAGGGAAGGAAAACAATTTCCTGCCTGCTGTTTTCCCTTAGATTTAATTAGGAGTACTTCTCCATAATGGAAAGAATACACAACTTCGGCATTGGCTCCCTGCCCCACTTTCTGTCTGGGCAGTGCCACGGTGGAAAAACATTAAATAATAATAACTCGGGCCATCTGTCACCTCTCAGAGCTGCTGCTGTGCACAGGCCAGACCTCTCCTGGTGTCCTGGAGCTCCTGCTGGGTCTGGTTCCTCCCTTTCCCATGCCCTGCAGAGCAGTTTGATCCTGAAACACTAGAGGGGATTCTGGATAAGACAACAATTGGGGAGTTGTTCTGGGAAATTGGCATCTCCATGTCCCCCACTCACCTCCTGGTGAGAGAGAGAAGGGGACGTGAGGAGCTGATAAATTTCCCCAGTAGCACGGAACTGGGAGCATCTGTTTGGTGCTTTGGATAAACAGGAGAGCCACCCACATTTCATTTATTTCCCTCTGGGACTGCAGCCATCACCTAAAGATGGGAATTTCACCCCAAGCAATAAAATTATGGAATTTCCAGTTTTGCCTTGGGGAATCACAAGGCACTGCTGAATGGAAGTGCGGCCCTGGGGGCTCCTGGTGTCCTGCAGGAATCCCTGGGGTGGGAAAAGTTTTCCTACCCTCCAGAAAACCCCGGGGAGTTTCACTGAGTGACCCCACAGCCCAAACATGTGTGTGCACCAGTGCCAAACCTGACCCTTTTTTTCTAGGTCAGGGTGACCTTCAGCTCAAGGCCTAGTGGAAGGTGCCCCTGCCCCTGGCAGGGGTGTGGAATGAGATGAGTTTTTAAATCCCTTCCAACCCAAACCATTCCATGCTTCTGTGACAAAAAAATCAGGCCAGCCCCTGATTCAATTTCCTGCCTGCCACTTTTTGACCTCTCTGTTGCTGAAATGCACGTGGGGCTGCATAAACCATCAAGTGCCCCGGGGTCAGGCACGAATCGAAGCTTTGACATTCAGCCAGATCAGATCCTGAAGGAGGCCCCCAAGCAGAGCCCGCAGGGAACCCGCCCACAAGCCCTTCAGGGCTGTATTTCTTCCCCCTGCTAATTTTACTAAAGACACAACTCATATTCCTGTTGATTGAACAGTTTTGTGCTGACAGCGTTGAAGATTTGTGGTGAAACTCATCATCAGCCCCGAGAGCGGGCCATTAGTCCCCGTCAGCACGGCCGGCGAGGCCTCGGGTATTTTATGGCCCGCTCTGAAGACAAACATACACATTTATATGTCACTTGTTGCAATATAAATGCTAACTTGTACTTCTTTCAAAACTTTTAATGAATTGTGCACATTTCGTAAGATTTATAGCGAGGAGCGGACGGCTCAAAATATTGCTTTGAACATATTTGTCACTTTGGCAACAGAACAAAAAAATCTGGAGGATACTGCCTTTAGAAATAAATCATAAATATATGCCTCTTAAAAGAGTTTATTTTGGTCATTAATAGTTGATGCTCCCTCCCCCACCCAGTGCAGGATTTAAAGTTAAATTATGCAAAAATCAAAAACAAACCTTATAATACTTAATCAAACATGCATAAAACTGTCAGGGCCAAATAAATTCTCTCAATTAACTTGCTTCAGATTGTGATTGCATTTACTAATTTAATCAACACTAGAATAATTTGGAGACTGGCTAATGATGAATTGCTGTGGTGCTGCACGTGAAGGGCCGCTAAGGTGGTGTGCTGAGGCAGGAATGCAAGAAATGCCTTCGAGGCTGAGGGCAAAAAACTCACAGCTGAGTGGTCACAATCATTTTATAATGGAAACATCTTTTTCTTCCCATTTGGAGGGGAATTTTTGCCAGCAAGCGCCCGTCATGGGCAGCCCTTGTGTGGATGAATGGCTCCAACATTAGTCCACGGGGTCAATCTCATTTCAGCCCGAGATGAGTGAAGGATTCAAACCTGCAGAGACTTTCCCTCCCCATTTTTGAGTAATTTTGTGAATGTGATCTTTCCCTGGGGGCGGCGACCTCCAGCCCTGCTGCCTTCAGCCTCACTCAGGTCGTTTAGGCTGGAGCAGGAGTAACAGCCCTGCAATACCCAGGTGTCCTTTAGCTCAGTCCTTTTGCACTTTGAATGGATCTGCACTTACAATAAAATGGGCCTGACCCCTGCCTAGGAAAGCTTTCAATACTATTACTTGTGGAGAGCTAAACATTATACTTCTGCAGGCGTAAGCAGGGTTTTATGGAGAGGTTCTCATTTACAGGTTCATGTGAAGGAGGCTGTAAGGTGTATTCAACCCTATAAAATACCTGAACCTCAGAAAAATCACATTCATATTTGGTCTTTAACCTTTGCACACCTGTTTTACAAAACATAACAATGTCCACGTAGCTGCTGTGGGAATGAACTCATTGCAAGGCTTTCCTCCTCTCTCTTTATCTCTGAAAAATGTATTTTCCACAGCCTAACTGACCATTTTGGCCACTTTGTATTTGAAATGGGGATTGTGTTCATAAATGTCTGGCAGTCAGCACCATTTGGTCCCCAGCAGAAGTCAGTAAATAAAAATCCATGTGCTGAAGAGAATGTCCAGAAAAATAGTGAACAAGTTTCCTTGGGTGACCCAGAAACAATTACTTCCCCAGCAATTCCATAGCCATGTAGACATCCATAATTCTTCAGGGCTTAAAGATAATAAAGTGTTAACATGGTATTTTTCAAGCATTCACTGCTGCCTTCCAGTCATATCCAAAAGCACCGTTCAAAACCACCATTAAACTCCCCTGGGTTTTGCTGAGCAAGAAATAAAACAAATAAAGGAATTAATTCTTTCCTTTTCCTTAAAGGAGATTTAGGATTGAGTCTGGCCCTTAAATTTTAAATGTAATCGATCCTCCCTTCGAATCTAAAGTGCAAAAGCTTGTGAAATAATTTCTCCTTATTACTTCTTTCCAGATCTCATCTCGTGGCTGGAAATGTCAACTTTAATCAGTTTGAGGAGATTTGCATGTGGTAAATAATAATGCAGCCTATTAGACTAATCAAATAAAAAGACATAAAGCAGAAAGAGGAACTAATTCCCACTTCTGCAACCCTGCAAGCCCCGGGTGCAACCCCAGAGCAGCGCTCTGAGCCCCTGGCTGTCCCAGCTCCCCAGAGCTGGAGAGTTTTGGGGTGTTATTTGGGGTTTGGCAGCTTTGGATCCCGAGGGAGTGAGGGATGTAGAGACCTGCACTGGACACCCTGCAGGGTGGGGACAGCAGTGCCAGCTCCACGCCGAGTGCCAGCACAGATGGTCGGGTTGTGGAGCTCAGCGAGGCCAGGCTGCCGTGTCCCTGCAGGAATCCTCCTCCTGGAAGGGTTTTATGGATATATATTTTACAGGTGACTTGCGAAATATAAAACTAGAGCAGTCTGCAGTTTCTAAAGGAATAAATGATTGGTGTGAGGCTCGGTGAGGCAGTAATGTTTGATGTATTCCATCTACGTGACACCTCAGGCTGCTTTCGGGCATAATAATCTGCTGCTGCCAGCCTCTGCTGCTCTAAAAACAAACCTGGGGATGCTTGGGGGGCTGGGGGCTGCCTGCCTCCCCTCTGCCCCACAAAACTGCTCCCTCCCTGCTGCAGGAGTCAGGACAAGAAGGGAAAGTCCAGTGTTGGTGTGGGTGGGATCCTAATGAACCCACAAAAGGTTGATGCACATAAAAAATATGTGTTGTCCTATAGCAGGGACACTTGGCTACCCCAAAAGACAGAGCCTCACTGGGCTGGCTGTTCCCTCCACCTCTGGAAAATGGGAAGGTGGTTATTTTAAAGATGCTGGAGTCATGGAAAGATTCCTGCTGACCTGCGGGGGCTGGAGCAGGAGCCAGCTGCACACATATGGTGAGTGAGTAACTGTCTCTAAAACAAATGAAAATAGAATCGGATGCTTTGCCAGGGACAGAATTCCTGCCAAAGCTTGTTGCTGCATCATGTTGGCGAGTCCTGATCTGGCTGATGTCAGAAACTGCTTATTATGCAGAAAACTCTCGAGGAGAAGTGTCATTATTGCCTTCTGTTCCTCTGTAGGCTAGGTCTAATTTAAGCAGGAGACAGTAAAACCCAATCCATCCCTGCCTCGAGGAGCTGAGCTTTAGTGGGATGGATGAGGAAGCCTCCCAAATCCTGTGGCTCTGCAAAGTGCTTCTCTAAGGGTGATATTTCAGGTCAAAGTAACAGCTTTTCTCTGGGAATCTCAGCTCCCTGTTTTTCCATTCATGAATACTGTATCTCAATCAAATCATGTTCAGATGATTCCTATTAAACTTATTGGATATATCCATCAGGATCCTCCAGTGTGGATGAGATTTGTCTGCTGTGGTCACTTTAGCCTCAGCACCCTCCTCTTGTGTCACCCCCAGTGCTGGGCCATGCCATGCTTGAGGGACAGGAGAGAGCAGAGACAAACTTTTGGTTGGCAGAGGGGTTTGTGGCCGAGCTCTGAATCAATTAAATCACCTACCTGGGGCATTGGCCAGGTGTCAGATTTAGGGACAGCATTCAGTCCGGTGGGATCAATGGAAAGCTGAGTTTGCCTGTGTTTCTTAGTCTTCATTCCAGAGCATCAGTCGTTGTTAAATCCTCACGTGCTGGGATTAACCATGATGGTATTGCTGTCAGCACGAGAGGGTCCACTGGGCCAGGAGTCCAAAACACCATATGCTTTTTGATGGGATGCTCTAAATACATCTCTAATAATCTAATTTTAACCTACATTACTGTAACAGCTCTTTTTAAAACTATTATTTTTTCAAAACCGATAGGGAAGAGCAGGTGAGCACCCCAAACTCCTCGAGCAGCATCTCCCGTGTGGGGAGAGGGTCAGCCCTGAGTGGCCGGAGTTTGGGCATCCCCTGAGTGTCCCCGGAGTGTGGGCATCCCCCGGGGGTCCCCGCGGCGACCGGGGCTGAGCCGGGGCTGTGCCTGCGGTCGCATCCCACGTGGCGGTGCTCCTGCCCCAGGGATGCTGCGGCTGCCGCGCCGCGGCAGACAGGGAGCGACGGGGAGGGAGAAAAACAACTTCGAAAGGTTGGAATCTTCGAATTCAGGGCGAAACCTCTTCCTCGAGGCTCTCTCGGTGTGAAGCAGGCATGGACCCCTCGTCTCGTGCCCTGCCCCGTTCCCTTTGATGCATCAAAGCTGCGGAAAGGAGCGGTGCCTGCGGGAAGGATCATCAGCATCCTCTGTGCTGGATCCTCCATCCTCCACTGCCGGCCCCTGAGCCTTCTCCACCTCGGTTTTTGGGGGGAATAAACCAAACTCTCACGTTTCTGTGGGGCAAACTGCACCCTTTGTCTCTTTTGCTAAGGAATTTTGTCCCTGTGCTCCCGGGGCAATCGGCACTGGCAATCCAAGAGATCTGAGGAAGGGTTTGGCTGCAGTTTGGAAAAATGTTTTGCTGACGGTTTGAGAGAAACTTCTGGTGCTCAAAAGCTTTTCAGAGGCTTTTTGACATTGATTATGCACAGACTGTGTAGTGCAAAGGAGAAAATGGCTTTCCAGCATCAAACGGTAGCAAAATCCATATCAATAAAAATTATCAAGAAAAAAGAACAAAGTGTTTATAAGCCAAAACTGTCTTCAAATTTATCCACAACGATTTTCAAATGGCAGGAAACCATTGCAAGGAAATAAAGCTGATTTTGGTGCAGATCACAGCACTGCCCCTCTCCTTATGAGGGGAAATGTGGATGTCCATGGCAAAATTGCCCCTCCATCAATAATATGATACATATTTTATCAGCACAGGAAGCACAGGGATAAGAAATGAAAACATTGCTTCCAAAAATGCCCCACTGAGGGACATCCAACAGACCTATTTTGCTGGAGTGTCTCTGCCAGGATGAATCCTGCTCCTTGCTCCCAAACTTTCCCTAATTCACTTCCAGCCTGTGACTTACTGGTGCAACATTTTGCTGGGAAGAACATGAAGGAGACAAAAACCCAAAGCCCTCATCAATCACAGCCTGGCTCCTGGTACAATTAGCAAGTTCTATTATCTTAAGAATGACACTTGTAGCACGGAGCAAAGCCAGGCGCACCCAATATTCTAATTCTGCATGGAAAAAAGGGAAGGCTTGAATTGCATTAGCATTGCATTAGATCCCCATGACTTTTTATATCAGCACTTGTGAGTTATTTATGAATTCATTTATTTACAAGGACAGCCCTTTCTGCATTCAGTTGCCATGGTTGCTTTAACTCCTGTATCCTATTAATTCTGGATGTTATGAAATAGATATAGATCAGACAATCATTGTGTGGTGGTGAGGTGTGTTTTTTTATTATTCTTATTTTACTGTTTGATTCCCTGTATCCTGACCACAAAGGCTTTAACACCCATCATCTCTCCAGAGTATCCACTGCCAGCTGGCTGGGGAGGAGGTGTTGGGGCAATTCCCAGAGCTCTCCCCCCTGCCAATCCTTCCTGGCACAGAGAGGCAGCCTGGGCTGGGGGAAATGTGGCAGCTGATTCCTAGCTCAGAGCCACCCACTTTGGTTTGAGGCAGCAAGTGAAGAGCAGGGCTGGGAGCAAAAAGGGAATTCAGGAAGGCCAAGTGCCAGCCTGTCTGGGTGGCACAGGGAGGCGTGGGGCATCCTCACCTTTGGGAGTTGCTGCAAAACCCGTTGTGATGGGGATTAGGTTTTCCTGCCTTCCCCCTGCACAGGGTCTCTGCAAAAACCATGGTGAATCCCCAAAGCAGGCTCAGCCCTAGGGGGAAGCCAGAGGGTTTTGTGTCACCTCAGAGAGATCAGACTGTGTTTGAGAGCACAAATCTCACATGCAGCTTCTCCCCAGCTCCTTCTGGAAGGAGGAGATCAGTTTGGCTGCTGTGGCAGCTGAGGGACAGGGAGAAACTTCTCTGACAAGGGACACCTTTGAGGTGCAGCCTGTTCCAGCCAGGACCTCATCCCCACATGAGCAGGAATGTCCCGTGAGACTCTGGAATCTGCTGGAGCTTGGGGTTTGTCCCTTGGAGAGGGCAGAGGTGCTGCTCAGGGAGGAGGATGGTGCTGTAGATCCCAAAGCCAATGTGCTGGAAGTGTTTTGTAATAGAATTCCACAAGAAAATTAAATCAATTCCTGAGTCTAATAAAGCTCTCAAGGTTTTTAATTAAACGAAGTTTTAATTAAGGCAGCATGAGCCCATGCTCTTTTGATATTCTGCCTCAGACCCTAGAGGATTGTGACTCCTTTTTGTAATTTACACGGGCTGGATCAATCACCAGAGTCACAAAAATGTGAGAACTGTGTCAATTTTATGGGATAAAATACTGTACACGAGCCTGGAAACTCCTGCAGCTCTGACTGGGAGAGATTTTTAGCTGGGATCACCTTTCCTGCCATGGGCAGAGCATCAGCCTGAGCTGGTGTCCTGGGAAAAGTCCTCTCCCAGCAAAACTCCTGCCATCTAATCCAGGGGGCTGCTGTCAGTGGGAAGTCAAATTAACTCAGTAATTCCCTGTTCCACACCAAGCTGGCACTTTTACCTCCCACAGAAACATCTCCCTGTTCCCTCAGCAGAGCCCATCCTAGGCTGTGACTCTGGTTCAGGAGCCAGGCAGGGAAACTGCAGACAAACCAGACCCACGTCTTCCAACCTGGACATCTGGTAAGTGGCCCCAGAATGTTCTGTCTCTATTTTAGTCTTGTTTTGTACACAATATGCCCAAAACATGCTTTATTTCTTAAGGAGATAAGGATCTTTATGTAACCCATTTTTCCTTAACGCTAAGTCCTTTGTCAGGATTAAAGAATCCTAAAACATCTGTACAGGCTTGGGTGGCAGATGTATAGAACAAACAGCCTAAAATAACATGGAATATTAACCTACTAAATGAGGTATTAAAAAAAATAAAATGAAATAAAAGGACCCTCTTGCATTCTTAGTTACAGCCAATTCCCAACCCTGGCTACCACGGTGCAGGTGGATAACAAGTGGGAAATGGGGATTTTCATCTGAGGAAGAGAGGGGAGAGGGGAGACTTTTGCAGAGGGGGCAAAGGGAAACCTGACCAGGGAAACCTGACTCTGCCCCTGCAATGCTGTGGTGGTGGGAACCAGGATCCTGGTGCTATTCCTGGCCAAGTGTGGATCCCCTGGGGCTGAAGGGCTGGCAGGGAGCTCCTCTCCACTGCTGCTGAGTCCCAGGGGCAGTGTCTGAGAAAAGCTGGGAGCTGTGGAGAGCACAGGAACTGCCCTCTGCCAGCTCCGTGGGTGCTCCTTAGCTCTGACAGCTCGGCTTGGATGGATGGACAGGGGTGTGGGTGGATGGATGGCTCAGAGCACTCACTGAGCACTCTGTCAATACCCAAGATCAAACCTGATGCAGTTCAAAGTCTCCAGAGCAGGTCAGAAATCCCCTGCAGTGCCTTGGCCAGTTAGAGCCCAGTGTTAGCAGCCTCTGCCATCCTCATCTCCCTCATCATTTCCAACGATCCATACAGGTCCCATCAGTCCTGGCCACAGCCAGCTCCCTCCCAGCCAGCCAGCTAAGGCCATTAGTGTGATTACTGGAGGTCATGAAGTTCAAACCAAAATGTCAATTTTCATTTGGAAGAATGGTCCCATTTTAGGAGCAAAGGGAATTTTTTTTCCTCTCTCAAAGAGACCCCGACTGTGGAATCATTGCTCCCCAAAGACTTGCAAATTTCTGGCCAGCGAAAGATGCCAATAGTTGCTGGAGCCAGTGAAAAGATTAACAAGGGTCACCAGTGCTTTCCTCTTTGCCTGCACTCAAAGGCTCTGGGGCCTATTTGGAAGATATTAACCATTGCCTTTACCTCCTGCACGTTCATCACTGGGTTTGGGGTCTTTATGGATTTATTGACAAGACAGTGCCCATTAATCTTCCCTGCAGAATGCCAGCCTGGGAGTCACTCAGGTTACATCACCCTGCAGACAGGAGCCTTTAGCCAGAGTTTTTAAAAGGAAGATGGAAATGAGGTGAAGTAGGTGGTGGGTGAAGCCAAGTGCTGCTCTGAGAGGCCCTGGGGTAGGGAGAGCACCCACCCAGCAGCCTCTGCCAGTGTGTGAAGGCAAACCTGACCTTGGGGAGGCTGCTGGGCTCTGCTCATTGATTCAGCAGGGTCAGGATGACCCCTCTGTGGTCTGGGGTTAATGATCCACGTTTAGGGATGATTCAGGAGAGGCGAGAGATGGCGAGAAGATGGGTGCTGACTCCACTCACAGTGTCCTGGGCAGGGCAGGTGATGTCAATGGAAGTTTTAGATGTCTCCTTTCTGGAGAAGCTCAAAACAGCTCTAAAAGGCCTTTCTCACACCAGGCTGCTGCTGGGACCACTGGGAACACTGGCTGGGCCATTGGCACTGTGGGGTGGCACACGGCAGGGCAGGGTGGGCTCCTGCCCACCTAGGAGATGTCACGCTTTTAAAGTGGGTTTTTTCTTCTGTGTCATTGTGCTAAATAATTAAGTCTGTTCCATCTTTACCTACTGACAATGTGGCACTTAATTAAGTAGTTTAATTAGAAGCTGGCAGCTTTAATTAAGTTTAGGACTGTAGAGGTGATTGGGAGCCTCCAGCCGAGTCGCAGAGCCTTTCCCTGGGGATGCAGCGTGGTGGGGGAGAACCCTCTGCTCCCTTGTCTATTGTCCTTAGACACACCAGGGAGGGAACCAACACCCTGCTGCAGCCCCCCAGCATCTCCCAGCCACTGAGGGAGGGGTGCTTTGAGCACCATTTGGGAGAGCTGAGGTCACTGGGCCTGTGGAGCAGGAGGGGTTTGGCCAGGAGGATGGGTGGGGCAGCTGGAAGGTGTCCAGAGCTACAGGCTCTGCCCAGAGAGTGCCCAACACTCCTCACCCTGGCTAAACCTGCTGAACACCTGGGAAAGGTGACTCTGAGCAGGACAGGTATCACAGGGTGAAAGCTGTGGTGGGCTCAGAGCAGCATCTGCAATTCTACACCATGCCCAGGGCTGTCTAAAAGATGTATTGCTTTTTAATAATGTAAATATGTAAATATTACCGAGGTGCCATTAATCCTCATTGCCTCAACATGATACCACTCTTAAGAACAAATGTAATAAGAGATTATTAATATGCAAAGCAATAGTGCATTAACCTGACTAAGACCAATAATTTCCCAGCTTAGCACAAAGCCAGAGGTTGCTCATGGAGCAGCCTGAACCCCACTTGCCTTGGGCCACCTCCAGCAGGACCCCAGGCTCTGCACCACAGAGGAATCCCAGTTATCCCTGCAGGATCCCTTGCCTGGGGGTCCTGAACAACTGGGAAGGAGCAAGGAGGCCCTGGGAGGAGCAGGCTGGGCTGGGCAGACTCTGCTCCTTGCTTTGGAGCCCTAACTGCTGAGGGTCCTTTTCCAAAACCTCACGTTTCCCCAAGGGATTTCTTGACCCCTTCTCACAGCAGATTCATTTTAAATACTAAATGTGTTAGGAGGGAGAGTCTTGTCGGTCCCAGAAGCACAGGAGTGAACCCAGGCTTTGTGCCAGAATTCCTGGCTGGACTTGCTAAAACATCTTGCTAAAACTGGCCAAGCTTCCATCTCCTCGGTGGCTGGAATTTTCTCCCAAGAAGCTGCACTTGTTCACAGCCCTAAAGCCCAGCTCTGTTAAAGGTTTCCAACCCCCAAGCTGGGTCCAGTGCAGCCCCTTTCTCACTGCCTGCCTTTGCTGGTTTGTTTCCTCTTGGAATACACACACATCCAGGGATTACACATTGGAACAAGTGTCCCAATTTGCAGGTTGCTGTCACCTCTCCTTGGCCCTGGCAGGGCAGCCTCTGCCTTGAGCTGTGTGAACGACAAGTGGGATCAGAGGGAGGACACACAGCAGACCAAAAGGAGCAGGGGAAGTCGTAAAATCTGAATTTAGGGCTTGAGGAGGAAATTATTCTGTGCAAATGGCTGCTTCAGTTCAAATCAGCCCTGCCTTGTAAATCCTGCTCATCCCTCTCAGGAGGGAAACCCGGTGAAACAGCCAATATTTCAGGAGCACAGACTCCCAGAGACCTTCACCTCTCAGTGTCCCCGAGCCCCACACCCAGGCACGGGCCTGGAGAGCAATTCAGGCACAAACACAGTCATGGTTTATGCAAAAATTAACCTGTTGCCCTTACTTGGGTCAAAGTAATTCCGTTTAATTTGGTAATCTGGGCCCTTTATCATTAATGAGTCCTTGGGGGGTGGGGGTCAGAGCATCTCTTTTTTTGGCTGAAGAGAGCAGCAGAGATTACTGTTAATATTCAGGCTGTTCAATAGAGCAGAAAGACCTTTTGCTATTGACAGTACTGCTGGTTTTCACCTCATCGGTGGAGGGAAATTGCCAAATTAATCTCTCATTGGATCTGAAATTAATCCTCTATTTTGTGGTTAATGAACCTCAGAGCCACAGATTTACCTGGGTAGAGTATATTGAGAAATTCTACAGTAGTTGTCTGCAAATAATCAAGATAATATCCAAGGAAAAGAATAAAACCTAGTTTCCTTTCTGTGGAAGAATTAAGTGGAGCACAGTAAAACCATCAGGCTGATTATTTTTTCCCCCAGAGCATTACAGGACGATGGAACTCACTGCTGGGGGATCTGTATAAGTTTTGCCTATGAAGGACCTAAACAAGGCTATGCAAATTCATGCATTATATGTGCATCTACTGCTTTTAACCCAGGAGTCTCTCATCAGCGGGTTGCTGAAGGCAGCAATATCAATTAAACCACTCCAAGCTCACATAAATAAGGGCTTAGGCCAACCAGAAGAGCTCCAGTTTATCTTCCTGAGCTGTTTTTGTCTCTGTCTCTCACCAATGCCCTCCTTGCTTGCTCTGCCAGAGCTCCTGGTGCTCCTTTCTCCCCTTCCTCAGCTCACTGGAGCAGCTGGTTGGAGTTCAACTGCACTTCCCTTTCCAGAACGTGAACCTTCCCTTTCCTTCCAGGGTTTCTTTCATGCACCATCATTTTAGCAGGCTCTTTTGTACTGGAAATCTGTTTGCCACATGTTAGCTGGAGCTCATCTGCTAAGATCCTCACTTAAATATTCATGGGGAGGGAGCAGTTGAACTCAGGTTACACAGCAGAGATGAGAAGGGTGCCCTGGCAGAGGAGACCGACTCCATATCAAGTTAAAAACCCTGTGGGAATGGTTTACCCCACATAAGGCCTGGGCATGGAGAGGTAAGAAAACATCCCAGTCACACTGTGCTGCAGAGATGTCACCCATAAAATGGCACCTGGAGCCCTAAAGCAGAGCTTTGGTGGCAGGTGAAACACTGCACGAGCTTGTGGCTGTTAGAGAAGCCAGAAAGAACTTCCAAACAGGTTTCAGCTTTCAGGTCAAACAGGAAAAGGAAAATGAAGTGTCCTTGCCATGCACATGTCCATGCCCAAACACACAGGGAAAGGAGATGGGTTGGATAGGGAATAGCATCAAACCTTCTGTGCCAGTCTCAAAGAATGACTCACAAAGAGGTGATGCTCGAGCAGGGCAAGGTGGAGAGCAGCACTGGCTGGGACAGAGCTCTGTACCTTCAGAGGAGGAGGCTGGAGACAGGACAGGGCTCTGTCCCTTTGGAGGAGGAGGCTGGGGACAGGACAGTGGTCTCAGCCTTTGGAGGAATGGCTGGGGACAGGACAGGGCTCTGTCGCTTCGGAGGAGGAGGCTGGGGACAGGACAGGGCTCTGTCCCTTCTGAGGAGGAGGCTGGGGACAGACCACCCAGCCAGCTCCTCTCCACTGGCTCTTAACTCCCACAACCTGAGGACAGGAACAATAAGGGCAAAAGGACAAGAGAGCAGAAGTCAGTCTGGGGTGTCGGGTGACCGGTTACCTGAGCTCTGCCTAAAGGTAACTTCCTCATGAATAGCCCAGGAGCGCTCATCCGAACGCTCATCCCAGCAGCGACATGCGAGGCTGGTGAATTATGCAGGGCGGGGTGCTGAGCAGATGGCATCGCTGCCGTAACCTGAGCAGCCGCACGGCACAACACGCAAAGCCCAGCAATTAACCTTTTCCAAGGTTTCCTCTTGTCTCGGGGATTAAACCTCTTTCAACCCCCGGCGCTCCACTCCTGCCCGAGAGAAAAGAGTAATCCCCCAAATAAATAAGGGAAATAGATTTCGATACCTCCGGCAGCCCCGTGAGATTGTCACACGGGCTCCCGGCCCTCCGCATGAATACCGGCAGGGCTGAGAGGGTGCGGGAGCAGGGAGGGCTCCGTGCTTGCCCTTCCCAGCCCAGAAGAGTCCCAGTGGGCTAAAGACAGGGAAAAGACATCCCCTGTCACTCCACCTTGGCAGCGGCTTGGTGACCACACAGTGTGGCGAGGAAGGGAAACATGAACGTGGGCAATGATTTACTACTTAGATGCAAAAAAATATTTGCCAAATGCGAGGCGTTCACCTTGGTGCATGACAAAAGCTATTATTTTAACTATGATACTCGATCCTCTTTGTAATTAAACTGATTAATTCACAACAATAGAGTCTATATCGCCTTATACTTTTAATTAACAAAGTGTTGTACATATACTGGCAGAGCATTACTGGCATGCTTCCTAGGCAATACACTTAATTCTGTAATAAATTATTAGGACAAATGACTAAGATGCATGGCACACTGGAAGAGACTGTCAAGAGTGAAGGACTTCAGACTCTTGGGCATTGCTTGGACCATCATGGGGCAGAACAGAGCCTGGGGAAGGTAAATGTGTGCATGTACAACACTGACAGCTACAGCAGCTCCAGAATGGGCTGGCTGCAGAGCCAGCCCTGCTCCTGCCAGCCCCGGTGACTCAAAACTGGGGTCACCAGCCAGTGTAGGGACACCCTAGGAAGGAAAAGAGTGGAGTTACCAGGGGAAGAAAGCACCAGAATGGAACTAACCCTTGCCAAGGACTTGACCCTTGGCACATGCTGGACTTGAGTTCTTAGAGGTGACCAAAGTTTTTATGATTGGTCATCGGGTATGAGAGGGAAACTATGTCTTGTAAAGTAAGAATAGGGAGGTTAAGGGAAGGATCCTAAGTTTTTCTAGGTTTATTATGAATCAGTTGAGAGACAAATACCCTGGGGCCACATGCAAAGCAAAATCCATTCCTGTAAATTTTATTGGATCACAGTTGGAAGAATCTCACGGTCACAGGTCATCTGTGTTACTCTAAGACACAATCTCTGGGGTCAAGCTAATTAGCACCAGGGATCACATCGCAAGCTTTTCCCTTTCCTCTTTGTTTCCCAGTCCTCTCTGACCTCTGGTCAGAGCCTCCCAGTCACCACTTGCCTCCAGTTTTCTGGCTGACACACCTGTGCCTTGGCTCAGACACTCAGCTGAAGAAACACCCAGGTTTCTTCCTCTTTCAGTTCAGTTTGGAACCAGATATGAGACAACCCATGGCAAACACAACTTTATCCCTCTCTCCAAATTGTGGGAGCTGTTTGCTGGAGAGACCAGCCCATAACTGATACTGGTTGTAAGAGCCCCACAGCAATCACTGAAGGGTTTCCAGCAGCATCCAGCTGGGGCTGAGCACATTCCCCCCTGCCCCTGGGCAATGTGGGCCAGCACCACTTCTCCTCTGACTGGCAGATCCCAGCCCCTTGTGCTTGGTCAGCACATCACAAAGATGAGTTTCATGCAAAAACTGAGCCTAGCCCCAGTCTCATAAATTTGTTATGCATTACATCCAATTAATGTAAATTATTACAGTGACTAAATAATGGCTCTGCATCAGATAAGGGAATAATCATAAGTGAGCCTGAAAAGTCCCAAGGTCCAACTGTGTTAACCCTTTCCCCTGACTCCACTGGACCTGGTGTGAGGATTGGGAACCAGCCCAGCTCCTTTTCCTTTGGAAAAGGGGACATGGACACGCAGTCCTGTCTCTGAGGCAGATTTAGTGTGGGCTTTGGGGGGTCTGTGGTCAGAGTGCCCCAGGCAGGGAGCTTATGCTCATCAGAAATGCCTCTGAGTGTCTGTGCTGCTGAGACCTGGAGGGACCCTGGTGTGTTTTTCAAGGCAGAAGTGGTCATCAATGTTTGCAATAATTCCTGGGCTCAGATTAAATGGAATAAACGCATGAGTTCCGAGCAATAAATAAATAGTCCTCTCCCTGCCTCAACGTGCTTCTCATGGATTCATTTGTGAGCTTTCCTGCCTCTTCCTCCTTGCCTTGCTTGTGCCCAGCTCCTCGTGGTACCTGTTTTACCTTGGCAGAGCAACCCACAAATCATAGTGACACACCAATCAAGAGATCTGGAAATATTTACACCACTCTGCCTCTTGAAAGATGAGTCACCTTCTGCACCACGTTCCTGGGCACCCAGATAAATCTGTCACAAACTTCTCCTTCCCTCAAGGTGCAAAATTCTCTCCCTCTCTCAGTAGAGCTGTATTTCCTCCTTTTAAGCTCCTCTTTCTTGCCCCAACACACATTCCCACCCCTCAGCCATCTCAGTATATTTCTCCCTTTGTTCCTGTTTCACTGACAACTTCATCCTAATAGTCTCCTCAAAGGAATGATGAATGCATAAGCTGCATATTGATCACTGCAGTGATTGATTACTGGATCTCTTTGACAGATGAGCCTACTAAGGTAGTTGCCAATATGGAGGTATGGATGGCAGGGCCCCCTTGTACAACCGTCTAATGGTATCTGACCTGATAGGGCAGAAAGGCAACTCCCTCATTTCAGCAGGAAAAAAGGCCTCTTTATACTCTTTATAAAATAATTCATAGGAAACTTAAAACACTCAGACACAGAGAGATTGCAAATGGGGAAATATGATGGATTATGGGTTGAAAGGAGCCGACTTCTGGAAGCTAAATTGATCCCCAGGAAAATGTTTTTGTCTGCTGTGAAAAATGGGCAATATCTCAGCAGCTCTGGAGGGCTATAATCTGGAAAATAATTTGCTTTTGATTTCCTTTAGTTTCATGCAGCTTTTTTTTTTTTTTTAAGTTGGTTCCTTGCAGGCTTTGTTGCTCAGCTGGGAGAATCAGTGATGAAACAGGCGAGGGATTAGCCATGGACAAATACGAGCTGATCCTTACTTATGGTTATAAAGCCCTCACCCCACCCAGTGTCACTTATTCCATGTTACTCCCCCTGCAAACAGCACTCTGCCTACCAAAAAAAGCAAAGTCAAGCACAGAGTAGGGCATGAGTGTATCTGAAATAAGCCAGAGAATCTGTGTCCATGATCCTGCAGAGTCCTGCAAGCAAATGTGACAAACACACTCCTTTTCTAAATGTCTCCAGATTGCTGGTGTACCTCACTAACAATGAGGAGTAGATTGCACAAGGCTTGCTCAGTCTCCTTACTCAGTCCTTGCTCAGTGAGGAAGCCTCTGTGTGTGATCCTGTGAAATGGGAGGCACAGCTTTGGGAGCATTGTTAGCACCAGGCAAGGCAGAGAGAGAATTCTGTGAGCTTATTTACTGCTTCTGCCCCTCACCAGGGTGTTCTGCCTGCCTAATTTAGGGCTGGAAAGAGAAGGAACATAGGGGTGGTCAGTAAAGCACATTTAGAAGCTTCCCTTCAGCAGAGGAGTTTCTTTTGCTCCCATTTTTTACTCAGCTTCCCGCTCCTGCTGTTAATAACGAGAAATGTTTTGGCAACAACTAGAAAGAGTTCTGTCCGGGTTCAAAGTGCTAAGAATAAAATTTATAGGAATAGTTACAGCCTCTCAGTGCCTGGAAATTCCTTGGCAGTAGGCTTTTGCTCCAGAGAAATATTGAATCAATGGTGTGCTAACAGCTCAGGAGCCTATTACAATAACATGCATACCTTGAGCCCAGACAATCAATAACTCAGCGGGATGCAGCTACCAGAAAACAACAACAAATTAGTTAGATTTCCATAGACTATACATTTGGTGAGTAATAATCTGTAAGTGGAAATGAACCCAGCCTGGAGAGACCACTGAGCCAAATGGAGATCTTTTATTCATGGCTTCAACTATTCACTGAGCAGGATGTTTGGGGAGGGCTTCAACCTTCTAAATATACATGTGCATGTTTGGCTTTACACATATTCCTACTGAGCCCAGCCACTTTATTGCTACCCTGGAGTTCTGTTTGCAAAGGTTTTCCTGTGTAAACCAGGATAAAGGTCCAGCAGTGAAAGGCTGGCAGGCTTAAATTTAATGTAACATATTATTTGCACGTTCCTTTTTTGAGGTATGGCCGAAAATCCCTAAATACAGTCCAGAGGTCAAATCATTCTCAGGTTACATATTATTGCTGCTGACTTATAGTCTTCTAAGTCAGCCAGGATTGACCTCTGGCTGTGTAAAGCACTTGAAGCATAAGAGCTCTCAGAACAGCAGAACCACAAATCACCAGGTCTAAGTACTACAACCAGTTTTGAGGCTATTTCCATGGTTTCTCTACAGGCAAACTCCTGTTTCCTCTGAGATATCCAAGTTCATTTTTCTCCCTCTGGAATAATGAGCATCTGAATTAATTTTTAATCATAGGTGCCTATCAAAAGTTGATTAGCCCTTTATTGCCCGAGCTTCTGTTAAGTAAAGCTAAATGATAAAGAAAAGTGTGCAAAAGCACAGGTGACATCCACACCTCCCCTACTGATTTATTCAGGACTCGGCTGTGCCTGTCCTGTCCCTCACAGATCTGGATCCCAGCTTTTGCTCAGCACCTGTACAGAAGAGAAGGTGAACCACAAAAAATGATTTCAATTACTTGGCTAAATTCAAAGCAGCTCAACTTGCTCATCTAAGTGTAAAATTAGATCAGAAAGTAGCCCTGGAGCATCAAAACATTAAATGTTTCTCACACTCACCTGGCGGGCAGTTTCTGAGGGGGCAGATTTCACAGGCTGGGAGCTGATTTTATCTGCTCAGGCATTAAACTCTCCTATTCTTGATTTTAAGGAGCTCTTTTCTGAACACCAGGTTTTATTTTGCCAGCTGAAACACAAATACCAAAGAGGATGTGTTACAGAGATATATTTGGTTATTGCATTTAGTAAAGTCTAAATGTCTGCTGCAAGCTCTCTGGGGAAAGCACATCTGCATTAAAAGTGGCCTTTCCAATAGGAGAGAGCCTTCATAGCTGCTGTTATCAGTCATAAAAGCTTTTAATTACATAGTTCTGACTGGACCTAGTGAGTGGCTACATCTGCACGTAACACCAACCACTTGCCTCTGTATTTCTTTTTATTTTATGATCATTATGTAATTATCTTTCATTTATGAGAAATACAAATTTTCAAAGGAAATAAGAATCCCTATAATAACCCCAAACTTCTGGATATTCCCAACCCTGCACCACACTCAGATCCAAGCTGAGAACAGGCAGGAAAGAGTCTCTTAAATGAAGATATAAAGATAAGGCTGTGCCTATCACAAGAACATACATTAAGGAACATATGTACCTGTGGGGGTGTCGGGGAGGGTCCAAAATTGTGAATTCCATTTTCAGGGAGACATTTCCATCTGGATGTGGGGAAGCATTCAGCAGTGTCATGGAGTGATCTATGGCTATTGCCAGCACAGGCCAGGCACAAGCACTGCAGTGAACTTCCACACTCGTGCACGTGGAACTATTTTTCATGGATCTGATGAATTCTGCAGCAACGTTCATCGCAGTAGGGCACATTATTGCTGCAATATATGACTATCAGTAACACCTACAAGCCTTTAATATTCTGCAGCTGAACTGTGGAAACAGAAGAAAGTCACTTGTAAATGCCTAATTCACAGTGTAAGTGGGTTGTCTGTCAAAATAATGCTCAGATGTGAAACTTCAAGTAGGAAGCCTAAAAATCAGAAAAATGCAAGGAACCTCTTGATGAATGTTAGGAACAGTTTAGAGAAAGAGAAAACAGCCAGAATACTTTTCTGCTTTCGTCCTCATCCCAGAGGTGCAATTAGCTCTGTCTGTACAGGTATCTAATCACAGGAATTTCTGCAGCCTTAGCAACCATCATCTTGAAGATGTAAGAGGGTTGTTTCAAGAGACAGGGCTTTGTGGGCAGAATATGGCAGGACGGATTCTGCCCTTCATTTTCCCACTCCAGGAAATGACTCCTGCTCATTTCTGTCTCCCAGTTCATTTGTTTCAATAGAAATGCTGGTCAAGTTTGCTGTGCTCCAGGATTTGCAGCTGCACTCCCTGTCCCTCTACAAATGGAGTTGGTTTCCATCAGAGCACCCAGTCCCTCATGGGAACAGGTCCTCAAATCTACCCCTCCAAGGACACAAAAGTTAGGTGGCGGCAGGAGATTTCAGACTTGGAGAAAGAACGGACTGAACAGGAGGGTTGCAACACAAAAAACATATTAAAAAATGGGCATTTTGTGTTACATGACAGGATTGTCCACTCCTGCCTCGCTCCAATGCCAAACCTGCTGCAGGATTTGCAGCCTGTGAGGCCATCAGACTTTACCTGTTTGTGCTGGCACGGGGCAAACGCCCAGCACGAACTGAGGGGAGCTCCCCTCCCCTGAAGCGCCGCGATCCAGCGGGACACATCCTAGTTGGCATTCCCGGCACTGGAACCGCCCGGCTGCTCTTTGCATGAAACATTGTCCGAGGCTTTGGCAGGAAGTTGTGCTTAACGACAGACTCTCATAGGAGGCACTTGATTATATTAGACAGATAATTATTGATCCAGCTATAGTTTATCCTTGCTGCCTAATTTCAATAAACAACAGCTTGGGGGAATTAGCAAGGGATTCTGTTCCCCCTCCCCCTGCTTCTCCTGGATTTGTCAGAAACAAGATGATTTATGTGTATTCCAGTAAGATTCTCGTTTGTTGGCAAGCTGCAGGGATTGTTTGGGGTTGGAAGTACTAAGCTTTTATATTTAAATGCTTCCATGAGAGTATTCATGGGTCGTACTACCTTGCATTGTAATATCTGAATAATAACTGTGACTTATGCAAACCAGTTTTCAGCTGTTCATTGGGATCAATTTTTCATTTTAAGCAACTCCCTGCCATCCCAGGGAAAAAAATAATAATCTGATAGGCAAGAAGGCCAAGAGACCCAAGGAAGGCAGCAATACTCTTCCCTTTTTAAATAATGCACAACTCATTTCTGGAGCACTTTCAAATGTGTTGCTTTCTATTAAGCACAGATAATTTCCTGAGGATGTTCCCCCCTCCTTTCAGGTGGGGCTTTTGGAATAGCAAAGATCCACAAAGCACAGGCAGGATGGCCAAATAACTTCAGCTCCTTTAGGGAACACCTCAGTGTCACCTCTCTTTTTTATTAAAAATCTCCCACTGGGACAGTGAAAGAAAATTCTTACTGCTAATAGTTAGATCTCTGCTGGTAAATAAGTTTTTAAAATCACCCTGGTTTTATTTTTACTTCTTGGCTTGTTTGGGAGTCCTAGTTGCTACAAGACTGCTGGGGATTTAGTTGTCTCATACTGGCACAGTTTGGAAGCTTGCTGTATAATAAACACTTCATTAAGCACCAGGCTGATGAGTTACAACATGATTTACAGATGAGCACTTGGGAATGATCTGCTCACTTCCAGGCCTGGGCTTCCCAACGGGAACCAGATCCCAGCTGCTGCTTTTCTCAAGGCCAGTTAGATTGATGCTCTGGTATTTCAGCTCTGCCCAAGAGTCGGAGTGGCCACGATTCTTTCATTAGCTACCAGATACAAAGGTCACACAGGGAATGGTTTGAGTGGGTATCCATGAAAAATTCCTGATTTTTTTTCCCTTTAATATCCATGTGCTCACAGCCTGTGCAGTTAGGAGGAGCCTGGAGTTCTTGCAGGCATCAGCAAGGAATTCTTTTGTCCAGGAAAATAGAAGGCAAGCAGGTTCTATACAGGACACACAGTATTTCATACTGTCACTTGATTATTTAGTTTACTTTTAAGAAAGGTTTCAGCATAACCTTTAAAAACTGAAAACTAAGGAAAAAAACCTAAAAGAAACACAGAAAACCCAACCCTCTTCCCATTTTAGTTCCATGACTTTCTTACTCCTGAGTCTCAGTCCCTATTATAAATTGTAAATATTGCCCAGAAAAAGGTGAGATAAGAACCTGTTGTAGCTGGAACTCCCAAAATAAACTGTAGATCTGGGATGACACAGCCTGCCCATTTCCTTTGGCTTCCCACAAAAGGAATAAAAAACCCTTTTCCAGAAGCTTTTGCAGTAGTGGGACAGAAGAAAAACCTTCCAAAAGACACCTGTCCTGGTTTTAAAGACTTAGTGGGGAACATCCCCACAGCCCATGGGAAGAGAGCCCAGCAGTGAATCACTAGCACAGCTGAGAAAATTTAACAGGTTCAGTCAAGAATTATTGGAGTGAGACAGTTTTCACAAAATATTGAGGCTCTTTCAGAAGAGACTCTGTTTTATTTTTCACTCTCTTGCAGCACAAGCATCCAGGATCTCCTTTGCTGCATATTTAGTGAACAGCATCTGCAGCATCTTAATTACAGTAGCTGTTCTCATCTTAATCTCTTGCTTCAGAATAAGGTTAAGTGTAATCTGTCCTAGATTCTTATACAGATGGTTCGTTTCTTAAATACTTGAGAAGAGTTTAGTCGATCTTTAATTCCTTAATCTGGGAACCAAGAGCAACCAACCTGATTCTGACTGATATTTTAGCAGATTTTGCAAGAAAAATGTAACATCTACACACTAACATGGGTTGATTCCTTTTCAATATTTTTTTTTCCTAATGAAAGTTGCTGGGAGTGAGAAGATCCACGTGACTCTGCCTTCCATTTAACCCAAATGACTACACAGCATTATTGATAAAGAGCACCTGAATGTCAGAAGAAGCCAGCAAATATCTTTTTCTTTAGCTGAAATATAGGAGTTTCTAAACAGTTCAATAATATAATCAGTAGATTTTTTTTTTTTAATCTATAACCAGATTGCTGGCATTTCCAAAAAATACAAATCCTGATTGGACACAGATTTCCTTTCTGCAAGAAAACTGTGCCTACCCAATTATGGTCCTGGCAAGGAACAAGCTGAGACACACAATGACAATTTTCAGTTTGGTTTATATTGAAACACAGCACTGAAAACTGATGTAAAATTTTAAACCAGAGTTTTTGTTTTTAGTTATTTATCCGTGTCTTGAACCAAACTTCTTGACCTTCACACAACCATGAAGAAAATTAAAGGGTAGATTTTTCATTCAGACTTAAGGAATGAAAACCTCAAGGGTTCACTACACTTTTTCTTGTCTACTTCAATTTCCCTTTACGAGCTGAGTTGCTCTTTTATTCCCAGTCTTGCACCAAGGGAACCCAGCTGATGAGAGCACAGTTTCATCTCTCCACACTCCCAGTGAGAAGCAATGACAGCTCCCAAAAGCAGCCAGAGGAAGCTTTTTCAGCTTCAGTTATGAAATGAGAAATCACCACCCCAAAATCCTGTGGCAGCGTCAGCCCAAGGTGATGCATCCCTGGAGTTACAGGCTGCTATCCAGCGCAGCCCTTCTTTTCCAGAGGAAATAACTGTTCACCTCTTTAAGCTAATAATCACTTCACCATTTTAATTCCCCTGCTCTTGGCTTGTGCTTATGATTTCAAGCTTTGCATTCAGTAAAACCCTAAAGAAAGCTCAAGAAATGAGCTCCCCAATAGTCACTTCTCTTGGTGGGCTCTTCCAGAACAGGCTCTGCCCACGCTGACCTTTGGCAAACCTCCAGGGAAGGCATTCTGACACCCTTTCCAGTGATCCTGGGAGATCCACGTAAGAATAACTGAGATGTTTTATTTCCCCTCAAATATGGAGTGAAGGATTTTCTGGGAGCATTTTAAAAAATAGCCATGATGGGCATAGAATCATGGAATTTTAAAGGTTGGAAAAGACTCTAAGATTATTGAGTCCAAATGTACATGAGGAAAGCCTACAAGGAAGATGGAGAGGGAGTTTTTATAGGAGCATGTAGTGACAGGACAAGAGGGAATGGCTTCAAACTGAAAGAGAACAGGTTGAGATGAAGTATTAGGAAGAAATTCTTCCCCATGAGGGTGGTGAGGCAGTAGCACAGGTTGCCCAGAGAAGCTGTGGCTGCCCCATCCCTGGAAGTGTCCAAGGCCAGGCTGGTGACACTCCCAGGAATGGTGACTCCTCTGCTTCCCTGGGCACACTGTGCCAATGCTTGACAACCCCTTCATGAAGAGCTTTTTCCTAATATCCAATCTAAACTTCCCCTGGCACGACCTGAGGCCGTTTCCTCTGGTCCTTTCCCTTGTTACTTGGGAGAAGAGATTTTGTTGCTCTCCTTTGAGATTCCCAGGACTGGAGCCAAATGCTGCAGGATATCTGCACCCACCCTGCAGGGTGAATGAGCCATTCCCCCGAAGCCTCAACCCCTCACGTATTAAGGCATTGATCTGAGTTAACAATAATCTTTATTTATGTCCTTGATAAATCAGCGGTTTCTCAGGCCCAAGACTCCCGGCAGGACCCCTCCAGAGCCAGGTCTCCCTACACAATCTCTTTATCACAGCCCCTTCCCCCTGCTCACACTCAACTTCCCCAAGTTCCTAATGTACCTCTTGGCAAGCCGCAATTTTTCTCCGGGATTATAAATTTCCGTGGTTGCCCTGATCCGGCAGCTGCCGGGCTGCCAGCGCGCCGCGATTGCTCCCCGGTGACACGAACAGATCGATTTCTCGCCTCGCAGCGCACGGGCGGATTAACACAGTGATAAATGGCCGGGGATTGATTTGCACTTAATTGACAATTTGGTGAACCGGCTCTAAAACCCCGAGGTTTGGCCCGGGGTAATGGAGCGGGATCGATCCGTGAGGGGAGCGCGGCGCGGGCCGACAGGGGGCGCCAGAGGCTGCGGGACGGTTGGAGCGCGACCCTGAGGGGGGCTGAGGGGAGCTGAGGAGGGCTGAGGGGAGCTGAGGAGGGATGAGGGGGGCGGAGGGGGCTGAAGGGAGCTGAGGGGAGCTGAGGAGGGCTGAGGGG
>JBBMKD010000049.1:1384299-1409721 GCA_037834095.1 Argya squamiceps
CTGAGGGGGGCTGAAGGGAGCTGAGGAGGGCTGAGGGGGGCTGAAGGGAGCTGAGGAGGGCTGAGGGGGGCTGAGGAGGGCTGAGGGGGGCTGAGGGGGGCTGAAGGGAGCTGAGGAGGGCTGAGGAGGGCTGAGAGGGGCTGAGGAGTTGGGGGCCCCTTCCCGCTGCTTCCGCCCGTGGAGTCACATCCCTGAAAGGTTAAAAAACCATGGATGTGGCACCCGGGGACACGAGATAGTGGTGATGATGGTGGTGGTGCTGGGGTGATCATGGCGTCACGGGGTGGTTTGGGTTGAAAGGACTTAAAGCTCATCCTCTGCCGTTGGCAGGGACGGCTTCCAAGCTGGGCTGGGACACTTCCAGGGATGGGGCAGCCACAAATTCCCTGGGAAATCTGTGCCAGGGCCTCACCACACTCCCAGAAAGCTTTTTCTTTGTAATACCCAATCTAAGCCTACTCTCACTTTGAAGCCATTCCGTCTTGTCCCATCACTCCAGACAAAAATAAAATAATCTCTCTCCATCTTTCTTGTAGGCTCTTTTTATGTTCTTTAAAGTCACAATTAGCTCTCTCCAAGCCTTCTCTTTTCCAGGCTGAACTCCTCAATTCTCTCAGTCTTCCCTTACCCAGCTGCTCTGGGAGTGGTTCCAAACTCATTACCTCTGGCTTTACCTGTGGCATTATGTTTATCCTAAATGTAATATAAACTCCCCCAGGATCAGTCACCTGTAACTATGGGGCTTTATGGACAAAGCAGGAATGGGCTTGCTGGCAGGAGTAAAAGTAAAGGCCAGGGAGGAAGTTAATTAACAAAAACTGTAACCTTTATTTGCCTTTTCTGTCATCTTTTGTTCTTTCCTTGTGTTGTGCCAAATCCCACAGTTTTACCCAATAGCCCCACAACACAGTGTGCATTATATGATAAAAGCTCTGTGCAATTCACGACAGCACAGCAACATTATCCTCCAGTATTTATCTATTATTTATCACAAAGAACTTTAGAGTTGACAAGAGAAGCACTATGGAGTTAACCTGTTGAACGGCTCATTTCTGCCCCACCTTGTGTTTGAGGTTTCTGCAGGGATGTGTAACTGCATGGCTGTGTCCCCATAGTGAGCACAACTCAGGCATCCCCTGAACATAAAGGATGTCTGAACTGGGAGTTTTTCCAGTAAATTTAAATTCCAGCTAACCTAAGCTTCAGTTCTAACAACACCTCTGCAATCCACAAGCACCTCTGCATTTCAGTCTCTAAGTTACAATGGCTACATCTGGTTAAATACATTGCAAACAAAGCTAAATCCTTCATACTGAAGAATTACTTTAGGCTTTACATCTTCTCTTCCCACTTACCCCCATGGCACAAACTGATAATGAGTTTCAGTTTGTGAAACAAATGCAGGATTCCAAAAAGGATGAGTCAATAATTTGATGGAGCAAGGCGAATCCTGCATTCCCACAGCCATGTGTGCACACATGTAGAACCCCTCTGGAACTGCAGAGCTCCTCCAAGCAATGGAAGCTCTGAAAATAATCCCATGAACTGCAGCACACACTCCCCTCACAATGGGCACTGACCCTGCAAGGCAGCCCTTCCTTGAGGGCAATCAGAGTTTTTCCCAACTCCAGGACTTGTCTCCAGCTCTGCTTCAAGCAAGAATGACCAGTGCTACCAAAAAACTCAATCCACCTTGCCTACAAGGCAGCCTTCTAGACTATTTTGTTACACTGGTTATATAATGGAAAGAGGATAGAGAAGCAAAATAATCACATGGTGTAAATAAAAGATCTTTTTAATGTCACCTGTAGCTTTGTGGCATCTTCACACCGATTACAGCAAAGGGAAAATAGATTAAAAGCCAAGTTAGAATGCACCATCAATATGTTTCATTGGAAATGAAAGGACAGGTTTACTACTTAATTAAGAACCATATCAAAAAGCAGCTAAAATTACATGGAAAGAAAAACTTGAATTTTCTCTGGCCCCAGAATGACCTGCACTCCTGCCGGCAGCTCCCCTTGTATGCAGTTTAGCCAAACCCCCGTGTGTTCCTTACCTGGAGAAACAGGAATGTAGCTGAGGGTGCCAGGAAGCAGCATCACAGTGGTTGGCATAATAAATGAATGCAGAGTTATAACTCCTGGCATGGAGAAGGTTTAAATAATTGTATGTTCAATGATTTTATCTCCTTGTGCAAGAATCAGAAGGTAAAATAAAACCTGATACTCCTAGAATGAAATAGCACCCTCTGACAATTCCAGTGTGGTAAAAGCTGGTGACTGCTGAGCATTCGTTTTTTAATTGTTGGACACACATAAATAATTTATTACACATTGATTTGTTTTTTAAGAATGTTTTGGTAGTGTGAAAATAGCTGGTAATTAACTTGTGATCAGACAGGTTTAGCCCCTTAGCAAAGCAGGGGGAACATGTGAAGGTTTGTGTTTATCAACCATTTCACTTTTAATTCTAAAAACAAGTCCAACGCTTGCAGGTTCTTGCTGAAGACATGGAAATTACCTTGCAGAAAGTCATTAAAAAAATTGTCAGAATCCTCCCTGTCTGGAAGAACCAAAAGTAAAGATTTTAGATTCATAACAATTCGGATTGTGCCTGTGATTTTTATTTGATTCTAATGTTGTATTCAGAGGAACAGCTAATTTGATACTAGGAGTTCATTAGTTGTTCAGAAAAGCAATATTGGTAGAAATAGCTGAATCCTTGGTACAGCACAAGTCTGGCCCTTGTCCTCAGTGTCCTGCTGGCTCCTGTGGGTCAGGGTTTCACTCAAAGGCTTGAAAGCTTTTCAGCAGAGAAATTGTTTGATTTACTGCACTTTTACAATGAAACTCTTAAAAAAGAGACTTTCCTCTACAAACAAGCAAGGAGGAACGGAAATGAGCTACTTTGTAATCAGCCAAGTCAAAGCAGCAAATGAACCTGGCTGGTTTGAGTTTCTCATTCGGGTGCTATTCAATGCCACTGTTATTTCTGAGCATGGTGGTGAAGCCAAGTCTGGAGATGGAGGGATTTGGAAAACAACAGGAGGAAATTCCATATCCCCTACCTGTCCTGTGAAATGCTACAGGAGACCCGTGGATAATTATTGCCCATGGCAATCTGGGTCTGCACCAGGGGACAGAGGGTTAAGCCCAAGTTATTTTGAACAATAGATTTCACTTTATTTTCCTGTTTCCTACTTTGCAGACTTACATTCTGAGGCTTTACTACTTAATCCCCACTGTAGTAATAAAAATTTTTAATCCTGTGTTTAAAATATGAGATTTACTTGTCAAAATCTGGATATACAGCATGGAATTATAATCGCTGTTCAGCAAAAGCAATTCCCCTCAAGTTCAGGCTGGTGTTTGGGAGAGCCTGTCAGGTGCTTTGTGTCAGCACTGGAGGAATGTGCAGACTGCAGAGGTCACAGCAGCTTTCCCTGCATGCTGGGGACACAAGTTCACATGCATTTCACAGGTACCAGCTCAGATTTCCCATTTTTCTCTGATTTTGTGTTTTAATCCCCCCTATTCTTGCTGGGGTGTTAATAGCAAGTTTGGCTCCCTCAGCCAGCACCTGCCAGGCAATTAATACCTGCCAATTAATGGGTAAAGCATTCATTCAGCATGAAAATGAAGAGCAGGTTTGTCATAATATCACAACCACAGCTGGGCACTGCTCAGCTTTGCACAGAATCAGTCAGGGAATTTTTGGCACCAAGAAAACCTTGGAAGCCTCAGCAGAGATCACTGCCCTGCACTGGACACCCTCAGCACGCCCAGGATGCCCAGAGCAGCCAGGCACTGCCCCAAAGGGTCAAGGTTCAACTTCTCCTGAATTAAAGTCGAGATGCTGATAAGGAGCAGATGTGGGATCTAACACAGATTAACATCCAATTGCCAGCACTGCCTCTCTGGGAGAGGGAATTCCAGGCTGACCTCACCACTTTAATAATAAACTTGAAATATAGTCTTCACTGGAACAACATTTAGTTTCCTCACCCAGTATTTATTCAGAGCAGATTTAGAATGTGCCACACCTACCCATCTTGTGTTACAATAATATGATAGAAAATATTAAACTCCTTATGTTTTAGTGTGGTAAAATTAATGCCAATATCCATGAGCTGTTTACTGGATTCTTAAACAGCTCTAAGCTCCCACACAGGTATAGAGTTATTGGAATAATTCTGTTTCCAAAAAAAATCTACAGGAAAAAGTTAGATGCCAATTTATCAACGATTATTCTGGATTTTTTAATGTTTCATTGGTTTTGAGACAATAAGCTGGGAATATTTTATTTATCCCAGTGCCGCCTCTCCTAGTGTTAATCTTCTCCCAGCTGGAGAAAAAGAGAAATTACTCCTTGGACTATTTTTTTTCCTTTAAATTGCACTGTTCCCTTTGCGGTTTTGCAGCTCATCTCCCTTATTAATGACAAAATTTTGTGCTGGGAAAGGAACACACAATGAGCCAACTTGTGGCAGGGAGCGGTCATTACTGTGGGGTGTTTTCAGAGTACCTGGTTATTTCAGCATTGCTCTGAGATTGTTTCTAACCAACAGCTCTTTATCTTGTTCAATGGCAAGAACACTTTCCCTTCCTGGCTAAAAGAAGGTTTAAATCTCGGTGAGGAAAAGGAAACCTAGGAATAGTGATTATTTTTTCTTAATGGAAAATTATAACTATCAAGTAAATCATCCTTCATGCTAGACATGACAGACTTAAGCACTTTGAAGTGATTGATTTTTAAACGATATTATGATTTCATGGTTGAAGCAGTAATACTCTGCTTTTGCAGACCCTGTGTATCATCCTATTCCTTACCCAGTGGAGACACCATTAAGCAGCAATTTGGGACATTTATAAGTAGAGATGGAGCTAAAATTACATTATTTCACTTGTACAATGCCCCCGTGTCTCTGCCATACCAGGTCACGTGCACTACCCAGGGCTGGCTTTACCCAGGACACGGTGCTGCCCCGTTTTTTGCTGTTTTCCTGAGGACAGCTCAAGTGTCCTCTTTCTGGCCAGGAAATGAGTACACAGTGCTGGATGGGCCACTCAAATCCCACCTGCAGCCAGCCCTGCCTTTCACCCTGTTGGTTAAACCACTTCATTCAGGGAAAGGAAATATTCCAGGAACACATTGAAAGCATTTAAAATACAATCAGCCCTCAGCCAGATATCTCACTTGGTTATCCTGACTTTAAAACCTGTGCTGCAGAATCAGAGATGGATAAAACAAAGATATTCTCTCTGCCTCGTTGGACCCAGCACAGACTCCCTTCCCGGCACATCTTTGTCCAAACACTGTGACCTAAACTGCGACAAATGGAGCCAACCTTTCCATCAAGAAAGCCTTAATTTATGGTGAGCAAAGAACAACAAATCACAGCCCCTCAGATTTATGGCCCCCAGGATCTGAATTGACCATACAGCACAGCAGCCTTTCCAGCACTCTAGTCATTTCTTTAATAAAGTTGAAAATATCAAATCTGCATGCATGCAGAGCCACCCCATCTGAATTTTATGTAAAGTGCACAGTAAGTTTATGGATGGTAGTAACGTATTACTCCTTGTAATTTCATTATGTAAAAAGACACAGTTGGGATCTCTTAGGCCCCTATTTCAACATTTATGAATTAAATAACAGAATGTATGCAAGGCTGGAATTGGAGAACAACATTTTCCAACAGGCAGAATTGATGAGGAAGGGTTCTCAGTATTTTATGAGGCTGTAACAAACTCTTTGCTGCCTAATTAGAGAGAATCTGACAGAGAATGAGGGGGAAAAAAAAAAAAAGAACAACAAAGAAAATCAGAAATCTGTCAAGATGGGGATAAAGCAAGACTTAGTGCAAATTTAGGACCTTGAAACAAACCCACCCTGAACTGCAGATAGTTCTAGTGTCAGACCTGGGTGCAAACTTTAAGGCTTGTGTCTGTCAGCAGGAGAACTGGGAGCCCCTCGGGTCAATCCAGAAGCCCTAATGGTCACTCCAGCAGCTCTGTGGATAAACCTTTGCTGTATCTTGTCAAACTATAAAAATATGTTCATGCCGTGGGTATGTTCCTCCCCTCACCCCCACTCCCAGAAATCTTGAGTTTAATTTCATTAAACCTTCAATAGTGGCTGTACAACCAAGGAAGGAAAAACCTGGAGTATATTCTGGGTTTATGATGTTATGCATAGGACATCTCATGCCCTGAGTTAAGTAAACTCTAACCTGTTTGGGCAATACCTTTTGGTCCATAGAAATGCCATTATTTAGACTATCACAATCAATAAATTGGATTTTGCTTTTGCAAGTGAAAGGGCTGTTATTTTTCATACAGTTTGTCAATAGGCTCCAGGTTAGGAGATATATGAAAGATATTCTACACAGGCCAGAGAGTTATGAGCTCTCAGGCAGATGAATTATTTAAGTTCTTTTCACTTCTATAAAAAAATAAATACAGAGATGGCCAAAACAGATGCCATAAATTGTGGGTTTGATGCAGGATTTCCATCTTTCCTTGTCTGTTCTAAAAAGCCTGGGTTCTTTGTGCTGAAAATCCTTTTACCATTTGCATCTGTGCAGTGAAAGACATTATTATACATTGAAATAGTGTCCTGTGGACTGGACTTACAGGTGAAGACTTATTGCACTCACAGCTGTTGGGTCACCCTGGGAACTGAAGCAGCCAAGGACATTTCATTCCCTCCTGCCTGTTCCCTCCCTGGTCTAGACCCCAGGAAAAGGCAAGAGGGCACAGTACCTTCCATCTTTTCCTGACATCCCTGTAATTCCTGCCTTTCTGCCAGTCTAGCAATTACCTGCCCCCATGAGCTACCGTAAAGAAATCTCAAAGGAAATTAATTAATTGCAAAAACTATTTAAAAATACAACAAACTCTGTGTGATCTGGACAGAGAGTTGCTATGTTCCAGTGGTTTGAAATCTGTCTTCCAACCTGCCCCTTCTCTTTGCCCCGAGTCTCTCTCTAACCCTCACACCCCAACTCAGCAGAATTTCTTCCCTGCCATTCCACTCTGCCATGATCCATTATTTAATCCTAATGTGCTCTACATACCTCATCAGCATGTTCAATGCATATATTTTCATTTCCAAGTGTGCTCTCAAGAGCCAGGACAGAGGACAGGGCCTCTTTGCTGCCAGATGCTGCAGGGATGTTTAGGCAGAAGGGGAATTCTTACATCCAATCTCATGTATTAGGATATTGGTTCCTTTTCGCCACCAGCACATGCTTGGAGCACTCTAAGCCAGCCAGCTCAGCCCTTGCTGTTTCCTCACCCAATCCACTCTAGTTAAATACCTTTTTCATAAGGAGTTTTAAATTATAAGTCTAAATGAGGCCAATAAATTATACTTCATAAAATCCTGTGCACATCATTTCCTCACAGAAGAGCCTCCAAAGAAATATTTTCTATGCCACCACCTATGTTCCCATCCCTTTGCAATATAACATTTATTCTAATATTAAAATGGCAGCTGCTCTATAAATTGTGAATCATTAGCACTCTTCATTGATTTTTCCCTTGCAGCCTGCAACCCTGGGCAGCGACTGTGTGTGAATATCAGTCTATTGGATTGAGATTCATATCCTATTTGAGGGTCAAAGACCGAGACCTCGTGACCTTGAACTTCTATCAGCCTAAAGCTGATCAATACCTGGAGATGTATTTGATCCTGGCTGCTAGCACAGATTAAGTGGCCATAAATACAATCAAAAACGTGAGGCTGCTGGGGGAGCGGGAGCCCAGCTGCAGAGATGCCAGCTCCAGTGGGATTTCTGGGAGCAGGGACAGATCTGCAGGCCTGGCTCCTGTGATTTTGGGGAGGCTCAGCCCAGCATGCAGCTGGTGGAGGGAGAAAGGAGGATTTGCAGCAGAGACAGGATGTTTTTTCCATGATGTTCCTGTTGGAAATGGGGCCATTTCAAATTCCCACACCCCAGGTATCCCAGGAGGTGAGGGGACTGCTCCTGACATGGATCAGAGCCAGCTGCACAACCACTGCTCAGCTTGGCATGGACACCACGGGTGGAAACACTGGGAGGATTAATTGAAAAACATTAAACAGATCAAATAAGTCTCTTTTCTTCCTGTGCCCCCTCTCCCCCTCTATCTCCAAGTGAAACTTTAAATATATTATTAAAATGACCTATTAAAGAGCAGAGACTCATTCCATTTGAGTATATTAATGGTGATTCTCTGCTGGCTGAGGAAGAAAAAAATCCATAATCATAAGCCTTATTAAAGACCAATATCCTTCGAGGGCTTATTGTTTTCCCCTTTAGAGAGTGTGAAGCCTTGAAAAATAGACATGGAAACAGAGGGAAATAAAGACACTGTGTTGCACTGCTCCAGACACCACGGCACTCAGGGAAATTACCTCCCTATTTTTAGGCCTGTTTACAACAGGCCTATTTGCAGTATTACCTTTGATCCTAAACTCTAATTTAAATTATTCTTTTAAACGCTTGGGGGATCCAGAGGGGAAATAATTAGAAGTGGCAGGCAGTCTGAAAAAGCAGGAGGCTCTTATGCACAGAAAGTGGCTCTGAGATGGGGTGGAGGATGTGGCTCTGGGCACAAACCATCCCTTGATTGTGTGGAGGGAGCAGTGGCACCATCGGGGCACCTGCAGGATGCAGCTCCCTCCACCAGCAGCCCTTGGTGCTGATTTTAGGAGAAAAGCCTCCGTCTGGCTATAATCAAATACAAGTTGCTGTTTATATTTACATGGTTTCATGTCCTTGCAGTGTCCTTGGGGGGGAAGAGACTTCATTATCATAAGGAATATGTTTTTATTCCAGTACATAAGTACTACTTATTATAGTCTCATATATTTTCTGACACTACCAAGGGGTCTTTATTGTTGTACATCAAGGTCACTGACAAGTAATATATTCAATCTATTAAGTTATTAGGGAGATAAATAATTTGGATGCAAGCTGAACTCTGAACTTTTACCTTTTCCCCTGACAGCCGGGTAGTTTCTTGGCGTTCATACTAATCTCAGCCCTGCTTGAATAGTAATTCCATTAGGGTTATGGCTGCAGCTATACATATGCAATGACCTCAAACACAATTTCTTTATGGACATGGGCAATAGGAATATTAAAATTTTTAAGCCAAAGAGGATGTAATGTAACTTTACATTATTTATTGTAGACACAAATCCTTTATAATATTAAAGGATAAAGAATTAATAAAAGAAAGATCCCATAAACAATCCATAAAGTCAAATGTAGTTCTTGATTTAATGCAATTGCTTTTTAGTGTCTTCTGGTTACAGACTTGCACTTCATTAAAAAAAATCTAGTCAAGAATCAGGAGCATCCTGGTAACTCCGTGGTCCCTGGGTGGTTTGGAAAGCAGCTTTAACCCTCTGGTTCTGCTTGTGTCAATCTACCCAGGGACGGTGACAAGCCAAGGAGTGGGTAAGCTTAATCCAGAGTTATTACAGTTATTTTAGTCCCTGAAACCAGGACTAACCGGTTATTTCAGTCACTGAAACTGGGATCTCTGCACCTGCTCAGCAAAGCTTCACTCCCTGTGAGACCACACAAGCCAGATATTCCTGCTGTCAGGACACCTTGGGATTGGCTTCGACCTGGCAGTGCCCCAGGGAAAGACTCTGGAATTGGGAGTTGCTGTTTCTCCTCTCCCAAATATTCCACCAAGTAGTTTTCAGTCCTGATGAACCCAGGTGCAGGGACTGTGTTCCTCTGAAGTTGCAGTATGGACAGAGTCTGGGAAATGAAGTGTTTGGGAGCATCATCCCTGAATGCTGGAGCAAGGATGCTGCTTCCTCCAGGCTGATCTTGTGTGGTCCTGGTATCCAGAACTTTATGCCAAAATCACATCACACTTGATAGGTGTTGACAACCTGCTTTCATGTAAATTATCCCTAATTTAGATTTCTGAAGTTCAGAGAATGTAAACCTTGCTGGAAACACCAGTAATCTAAATAATTAGCTAAACTTTGGAGAGAGGTTTTCTCTAATGAGAACAGAATGAAAGTGGAGGAGATAAACCAACAAGACTTTCCTATTAAATTTTATATTGCAGGTAACTGCTGCTGTAATATGTGGCAAGAGAACAGCTATGATTATTACTTTTTTTCCTGTCTTTATTTGGAATTGGAGCTTGGGATACATATGAGAGAGTGTTCTAATTAACTCCTGGGCCTTCTAAAACTGCCAGTGTTAACTAACCTGGAATATTTTTCCAGAGAGAGAGGAGTAGCTGTTTAATCCTGCCTCTAACTGCCCAGGGAGATGTTTTATTCCTGCTGCTGAAGACAGAAGTCAAACCCATCTGGGGTGTAACACTGCCACAGTCAGAGTTCAAGCACTTCTTTTCACATTCTCCATTCTCACTTCTGTTTTTTTTTTCTTCCTCCCTCATTCATCATCCCCTGCCCACACCCTTTCACCACTCCTCAGTGTCTTCTTCCAAATGGGAACTCTCTCAGGGGCTCAGAGCAAGTTGTTCCCCAGGCACCTGCAGCCCCCACCGCACTCTCCCTGGGGATCTGGGCACAAAACAGCCCCCCCAGCACCCAGCCCATACAGAGCTGCCCAAATCCCTCCCTCAGCCCCAGGGCAGCAGGAGCTCTGCCCACAGGGAATGTTTGTGCGTGATGTTTTCACACTACAATGTGCCAATAAATGAGCTTGATCAAGATTTGAGGTTTTTCTCAGTTTTTCTTTTTCTTTTTTGCTTGTACTTTTTGGGCATTTGGGCTGTTCCAGCTCTGCCCCAAGCTTTTGTATTGCAATAAGCAAAATTCACTTTACATCACCACTTTTAAACCAAATCCCTCATATGTGCTATTAATTTAGATTTAATAGAGCTATTGCTGATTAGATAGTTACCCATTGATTTTCATAGTGAATTGGGGGTAACTGAACTTGAGAAAAAAGCCTTTAAGTACTTGGATTGCAATGGTGAAGCTGTTCTGCCCAGCAGGGCTGGGTCCTGTTCTTGAGTGGCCACAAAGCCAAGCAGAGTGAGGAGCTTTGGGACTCCCCCCCAGCAGCTGGTCCCTTCCCCAAGTCTGCTGTTCAATAAATGAGTGATGGATGGGTCTGTCAGGTGGGCACAGCCCTAAAGAACACCCCTGAATTCTCTGCAACAGCTCTTGGGATGCTCCCAGGAGTAGAGTTTGGCCCTTCCAAATGAGCATTCCAGCCTGAGGAGGGGTCCCTGCAGTCAGGGTGGGCTGGGATATTCCTGCAGTGTGCTGGGGAGCACAACCCCCCTCTGCTCAGGGAGGGACACATGAGGGTTTAGCTCTGCTGCTGCAAATCAAACGAATGACATGGATTTGTGGCCTATCATCTTGACAGCCTCCTTTAAACTGCTTATTTTAAAACAGGATAAACAGAGGATTAATAACCTTGCAGAACACAGAGAGCCTGGTTCCTCCCAGGGAAGCCTCTGTAACGTCCCGCCCTGGCAGCTGGGTGAGGATCTCACCCCCCTCCTGCTCTGCACCCTGGAAATTGTGTCCCCAGGAATGAGCTGTGTCCCCCTCAGCCTGCAAAAATAATTCAGGATGTGCCCCTGATTCAGTTACAGGAATAAGGTGATACTGAAAGATGATTTTCCTCTGCACTGCTTGATTTAGGAGGGAAGAGGTCTGTGCAGTATATCTGAATGTTTTCTTAATCATCAAAATAAAATCATTTCAAGGCCAACTCATGTTCCCACACAGAGGAACAGTCTGTTCCCCCCACCCCTCATTCAAGTTGGATAGAAATGCTCTTCCAAAACCTACTTGTGCAAGTTAAAGCTGTTGAAAAATTCACAGATTCTTTCAAATAAGCACAAACACACTTGTATTTACAAGTGAGTAACTCCACTGAGCAGCACGGGGGGGGATTTTATCCAAGTCCTCCTGTCCCTGAGTCATTTCAGGGCAGATTTTCCAGCCGTTGCTGCTGGGCAGCCCCACAGAGCCCACGGGTGAGCAGGGAACACCAGGAAGGTCCCTTTCACACTTCTGCCAGACCTTGCTGACTTGAAAATGCCACATTTGCAGCAAAGCAGCAGCACATCTAATAAATCACATCTGTACACTGCTTTATTCACAGGCACTGACAGTTTAGGATTGACGACACCCAGGGCAACCTAATGTCAAGCACTCCTAATGAAAACTATCCCATTTTGCTCCAGTAGCAGCAGCTGCCAACAGACATAATCTACTGGCATATGGAGAAGGCCATGCTAATCCCTGCAAGGTCATTAACAAGAGGGTGAAAATTACATGCAAAGCACCAGCTGTGGCATCCCCACTGCCTCACACTTGCTGTAGCAGGGGCAACAGAGGTGAAAAATGCAGCTCTGTCTCAGCAGGCCCAGAGTTCTGGTAGAGCAGAGCTATTTCCACCCCTTCCTTCCTCAAAGCAGGGCTCAGTGCTGCTGAAATATTTCCTGTGCAGAGGAGCTGGGAGACTGTCAAATGTCAGCTGATTTCACAGTCTGCAGTGGCTCGAGGAGAGGGGAAGTCCAGGGTGGCTGGAGCTCACAGGAGAACGAGGGGGGCTTGGCTCACCTTGTCACAGGAGCTGTGTCCCACCTCCCTGACAGCCTGGCACTGTTGCCCTCAGTGGAACAGATGCAAAGAGCATCTTCCCACCCCTCTTTCCAATCAAATCCATGGAGATGTGGTGCCTGAGGAATGGTTTAGTGGTGGGCCTTGGGCTTGATGGTTTTAAAGGGCTTCTTCCCCCCACAGCCCAGAATTCCAAATATTTTCCCAGCAGTGAGGAGCAGTATTACACCTGGACAAGAGGAAGCAAAGTCTCCAACCTGTCTTTCCTCCAACCCCTAATCTACAAATAAGGCCCCTGTCACTCCAGGCTCACCTCAGGTTTGTACATTTTAACTTTCACACACACATGAGCTCTGCTTCCATAATCCCAAACTCACTCCCAAAGAATATCCTACCCCGTATTTACATGAGAATTCAGGGTCTCAGTTTTTTTCATTAAATAGCCCAAACATTTTTATAAGCCATAAATCTAAAAGTCTGTTAAAACCCCTCAGCAATGACTACCTAAAACAAATCTTTTCCAATTTAAATCCCAGCCTGCAGAACGATCAATCCCACAAACCCCCTAATTGTTAACATTACTTTGGGTAATGTTTAAAAACATTAATTTCAAAAAATGTAATAGGAAAAAAGCTCTTTAAATCGGCAAAAAGATAAATGGTCTCCAGCAGCATGACCTTTCCCCATACCACAGTGACATTGAATCATTTTAAAGTTATTTACATTTTCATTCTTCCCTGGAAAAATGTTGACAAGGCTTTCACCGGCCATAATGGATACACAGTAACATCTGTGGGAAGTGTAACTGCATCAAGAGCCCTTCCTCGATTCCTCCTCACACCAACCAGCTTTAATTAATAGTGGAGAGGTGATTCCAGAGTGAGCTGGCTCCTTAGTGGGGCTGGCTGAGCCGTGGGTGGTGCCACAGCTCCCCAAAACCTAAGAGGGGTTTAACCAGCAGTGTCTCCCTGTCTCGAGCCCACGTGCCTTCATCTCAGCTCATCTTTTCCAAGATGAATTTGGTTTATAATCCCCATCAAGCTGCAGGCTGGGCTGTGACAGCACAAAAATACCTGAGATAAGTCTTGGCTTTTTTTTGCAGTCCGTAGTGGAGCATCCCCCTGGCAGATCCCGGGGCAAAGGCTGTGTCTTGGTGTGCACACACTGTCCCCAACACACCAAACACACCAAAAAGTGCTGCTGCAGAGACCTGTGCCCTCACCAAGCCATTCCCCAGGGGAGGCTCAAGTTTGGCACCACCCCTGCACTAATTCCCAGCAGGAGCAGGGATAGGCTTAAGAAAAATGAAGGGAACTCTGGTTTTCCCTTCCTCCATCCTCTGCTGAGCATTTGGGGCTTTAGAAAGCGAAACATCTGCCCTGGTGGAAGCAGGAGGTGACTCCTGAGTGACTTCTGTCCCCAGACACAGCAAGACAGGGGTGGTGGGGCCAGACTCAGCCCTGACTCATGAGCCTGCAACAGTTTTCCTTGATATTCCAACAATATCAGGGTATTCCTGGTATTCCTGCTGCCCATTCCAGCCCAGCCATCCCAGCCCTGGCCCTGCAGCCCTCTGGGCAGGGCTGTACCAAGGCTCCCCACACGGCAACTCGAGCCCTGCTGGGTTCTTCTAATATTAATGACAAGTAATGTCTCAACCCCCAGAGCCACCAAGGGATCGGATTTCAGCTGTGCCCAGAGGGGTGACAGGCTCACCTGGGCTCCAGGGTCACGCCAGGGACCAGGAGAGATGCCAGGGCACAGGGACACATCCTGTGGCTGCACATCATGGACAGACTGCAGATGTCTGAGCTGATAATTCAGTGTTATTTTTGTGACAGCTCCTGCAAACACTGGCACTGAGGGGTGGCTCAGGACATGCTGCATCCCTGAGCTTGGTCCAAACACTTCAACTCACACACAGGACGCAGCCCTCATGTTGAAGTGGGACAGAAATATCTCAAAGCACATCAATTAGTGTTCATCTAAGTTAACGAGATGCTTCAACTAACACAAGGGAATTTATTTCGGAACATAATGATTTTTCTGTTGGCAAATCTAGTGACAAAAAGCTGCACAAATATGTATTTCAATGGAGCTGGGCTGCAGCCTGGCTCCAGACTGGTTGTGCTGCCATGGTGCTGTGGCATGGCAAATATCAGCATCCCACAATTAGCATGCAGCTTATTAATCCCTGCAAATAAATGAGCCTGGTCCTCCAGTCCAGAAAAACACTTGGGGGACCAATTCTTTATTTCTGAGTGTATGATTAGTACAAATTAAAACCAGAATAAGTTTTAATTTTGCCACATCAAGCAGGTTCATCAAAACATCCTTAACCCCCAGAGTCAGATCCTAATAAAGGCATAACAAGGGGATGTTTCAACTAGAATGATTAGGATAGTCCAGGAAAATTAATTTTGAAGTTCATGGCAACCTCCTGTCAGAAACAGGCCACAGTGAGGAGGGAATGCTCAGGAAATGAAAATGAAAAGGCTGTGCTAAGTAGTGCTGGTGGCAAGGAACAGGCAGGACCTGGCTCTGCTCCTTCTCAAACACTGTCATAAAAGGATCACATCCTATGAAGCCAATTCAATGTGATACACTCAACAACTGGAGCCCAATTCCCAAACACAGAGCTCTGCTGCCCAAATCCTCCCTCATTTCCTAAAGGCTCCCTGTGGCTCTGATTTGGGCTGCCCAGAGCCATTGGAGCAGGTGCTGCTGGAGAGGGGCCCGAGGGGCTGAGCACTGACTGACACAAACAGGGCACCGAGGACAACACGGGATGTCCAACTTCACCTTCCAAAAAACACAGTTCAAACCAATTTCCCCTCAACACTGCTGCCTTCTGCCACGCTGGCTCTGCCCAGCACACACAGCCTTGCTTTGCTCTATCAAACCCACGAGGTTTGCTCTATCAAACCCAGGGGGTTTGCCACCTGGGCCGTGGCACCTTCATCCCACTGCACCCAGGGCTGGTTCCAGCCATTAAATGACTCCCCTCTGGCCTCACCTGTGGAGGCTTGGTGGGCCTCTGTGAGGCCCATCCCTTTTTCCAGGCAGATTTGAGGAAATCAACTGTTTCAAGTGGAAATCAGCCTTCCAGCTCAAACCCTGGCAGCCCTGTGTGGGTGTCTGTGGGAGGGAAGCCCTGTCCCTGCACTTCCTTTCCCTCCTGTGCTTTGCACTTCTGTTCCCTGCCCTGACTTACCCCGGCACGGGCCAGGGGAGCCTGTCCCTGCTGTTAATGAGTATTCCAATGGGCTGCTTCCATAGATTGAGAACAACATCCTCCCTCGGCAAAACAGAAGTGATTCCTGAATTAATTTAGATTTCCCGCTGCCTTGTTAGACCAGCTGGATATGGCACGCTTCATCTTCCCTGCAAACAGTGCCGCCCTCCCTGGGGGACACTCAACACTTTATAAACCTGTCAAGCCCTTAAAGGCGCTGACCGTGAGGCTTCACAACAAAACCTGGGGCGGTTTATGGCCACACACACACACCAGGCAGCCCCAGAGAGGAGCTCCAGCACGGATGGGTTGGGAACTGAGGGGATGTTGTTTTGTGCTGTGCTTTCATTTAAAAGCAAGCAAGCAAAAAAAAAAAAAGTGCTGCATGATTTATTTTAAAGCATCCAAGCTGCTGCAGCCTGTGGTGCTTTGACAGCGTGTGTGTATACATGGGAAATGGGAGATTGTCTCCAAAGCCATTTGCATTCATTCCCTTCTCCCCCTCCTCCATGCAGGGAGTGTTTTTAAAAGGCCTTATCCTGCAAACGGCTGAATACCTGCAACTTGTGCAGAAATCTGAGTTTGGGGTGCAGAGCACCTGATGGAGCTGTTTTTTATTTAGGAAACGTGTTGTTCTGCCAGTTCCCCCCCTCCTCCAGTGCTGATTTAGTTCTCTACTCTTCTTAGACAAGCTTCACAAAACATTTTTTTCACACAAACAACATTTTTCAGCATCTCTGTGACCTGCTCAGGCCGAGCACTCCCTGAGCAGGGCTGGGCAGGCAATCCCCGGGGACGCTCCCTCTGTGCAGAGCTGTGCCCATCCCTGGAGCACGGGGGATTTGGGCTCCGGGCTCTGCTCGGTCCCTGGAGCCGTGCTCGGCTGCCGGACGCTGGCTCCCTCCCAGCTGGAGGGGCTGCCAGCTCCCGGCCACTCCTCTGTCCCTCGCTGTCCCCACCCGGCCGTTTGCTCAGCCTGACGAGTCGGCATCTGATGGAGCCGCTGCCGTTTGGGTCCCTCGGGGATTATAAGATGACTGCAGCAGGTCCCAGCTATTCTCTGCAGCCCAGCGTGTTGTTGCTTCATTAAACGCCAAATTGTTACATTAATTCTAACTGCCCTGTAGAGATGTAGCTGTCAGGAATGATTTACTCGCCTCCAGCTGACTCGGAGCCTTTTTCCAGGCTCTGTGGAGGCGCTGGAAGAGGCCAGGGCGGGGTGGGAGTGGGATGCAGGACTTGTGTCCAGGCAGAAACTGGCTCAGCCCTCCCTGGAGAGACAGGGACACTCTTCAGACCGCAGTGGAAGAAGAACCAAGGAGCTAAAAAAACTGTGGAATTTGTTTTTACTGAACTGTGGGTGGAAGGTGAGACAAGTTTCCTGTTAACAGGCAGCACCTTTGCTGGAATATTTACTGAGACCAAATCTCTGGGAGTCTCCCTCATCCCACCCAGCAGCTCTGCCTGTGCTGCAGGAGGAGGATCCAGAGGTTTTCCTGCCTTGCTCCTGAGGATTGTGATTTGGGCAGGGGGAGGTGAGGTGGGACAGGAGGGCAGTGGGAACACCTTTGCTCAGATGCTCTGATATATCTGGGAGAAGCCACCAGAGAGGATCTGAGGCTGTGTCCACCTTCCCTGCTCCCTGTGGATGAGGGATTTCACCTGGTCCACACCTCCAAAAGGGATACTGAGGTCCCCAAGCTCTGTGCCCAAGTTCTTGGTCCCCTTTTATCACCTCCTCCCCTGGATCAGACTGGAGAGAAGAGGATGTGTCTGTCCCTGGGCATGAGGGATTTGGTTTCATTTGCCTCACATGGGAAATCCAAATAAGAAAAAAATAAGCTGCTTCTACTATTTGACATAAAATCTAAACTTTTCTGTAGGGAACACAAGTTTAGGCGCAAAGGAGAATATGCTGTTTGGGAAAAAAACCCCAAAAAACAAAAAAAGATTTATACAGTAGATTTTCCTCATTGAGAAGACAAAAAATTTCCTGCCTCCCATGTCATGTCCTGATGGAAATCAGTGGAGGTTGTAAAGCCACCTGCAAATTGAGCAGTGCAAACCTCCTCTTCCTAACTCTGCCTGGGTTTTACAAGCTGTCACTCAGTTGGACAGTGTTAGTTTTATTTGCCTCTTTCAAATTGGTTTTCTTTTTAAGGGGAAGAAAGCATTTATATTAATGGAATCCTTGAGCCTCGGCCCTGAAAGGAGAGGCTGAAATGCAATCCCTGAATTTGAGCTCAGGACACTCGGGGAGCTCTTCTCCCTGTTCAGAGCAGCACAAACGCCCGGCAGCTTCCAGCCCCGTTCTGCCTTCCTGAGCAGGGCACAAAGGCAGGGAGGGAGATTTGCATTTCTTCCTTTCCTAAATTCAGACTGGGAATTCCCCGGGGGAGAGGAACAACAGCGCCCGTTATTTACTGGGAGGGAAACGATGAGAAAAATATCTATAAAACACAGGTTCAGTTACTACAGTTACCAGACTGGTTTTATAACAATAGAATTATCCTAAAACCAACTGCATTTCTGTCTTTCTGTTGTTGTTTCTTAATTTTTAGGAAATAAGAGTATTTCAAAGTATTTTTTCAATCTTTGGTGTGAAAATGTATTTCAACTGCCAAAATATTTTGATGCAAAACACCTGCCCAGATTTTGTGAGGATGTTTCTAGACACAGAATTCTTGAAAATACAGACTTCTTTTCACTTTCAGTGAAGTTCTGTAATCTGCTTGTTTTAAATCCCACAGTTTTCTCTTTACTCCATAAACTTCCTTAAGAAATGTCTTTGTGATGTAACCACAGGCTGGCAGCAACAGTTGTCTCTTTATTATTCACTTCTGGAGGAGGAGGGAGAAGCTGCCGAGCCCAGCTCTGGACTCAGGAGCTCAGAACCACAGGAGGCAAATTTTTCCCTGGGATTTCTCCCATCCCTGCCATGGATCTCGGAGTGGATCTCCTGGAGAGAAAAAAAGAGGGAGTTTCTCTGTTGAGTGGGCAATTCTTCCCTAAAGCAGTGACCGTGGGCCTGCTCTGCTTTGGGCAGGCTCCTTGTTCTCCCTGGGGTGGCAGGAAGGAAAGGAAGGAGGGGGGAATGAGGGTGGTGGGCAGCACAGCCCCCAAACTGCCCTTAGAAAAGGCGAGGAATAAAATCCGGGATGTTCCAGGTGTCCCCGGCCGGCCCCCGGTGAGTCCCCCGGGGCACGGGGGCTGTGCCAGGCGCGGGCAGCCCCCAGGGCACGGCTCCACCCGCGGGTACCGGGGCATCGCTGCCTCTCTCGTGTGCACATGGAAGATGTCGGTGCAAATATTCCCCTTCTGCCCAGGGCAGTGAGAAGCTCAGAGCTGACGTGTGTTAAAAAGTGCCTGTCCTCAGATCCTCGAAGCAAAGAGCTCAGCACAGCCCTGCTCTGTGCTGCCAGCAGTGTGACCACAGACATGTGGCTGTGTGTGTTTATCTGAGTATGTATTTGTGTGTAAATATATATTTATATATATGTGCACGTTTGGTCAAACTGACTCCCTTAGGAATTTTTTTCCCTTTCTTCCTGATTCCTCTTTGAAATACTTCCATGTCTGTGATTCACGTTCACAACTTTCTGCAGACAGACAACATCAGCCTCTATTTCCTGTTGCTGTATCAGCCACTACCTTTGCCACAAATGCTGAAAAATAACAATATCCCATCAAAAATATGATTAAAGCCAGAGCAATCCTGTTCAGATCTCCCAAGGACTGCCAGCCTCCCGTGTCCTCTTTTTTTTTTTTGTTCCAAAGCATTTCTACATCAGTGGGTTTGCTCCTCTATTGAAAGGGAATATTTCAACATTTTGTTCAATCATGGCATCAAGTTTTAAGAGCTTTTAATTTCAGGTTTTTTATTTACTGGTATTGTTGTGAATTTAGCAAAAGACTATTTAAAGTTTAGCTGACAAATTTATTTGTAACCTTGAAGTATTTGATCATCAGAGAGAAAGCGAGAATATAAATAAAAGACACTGGACATCCACATAATCTACAGTTAATTCCATAATTTTTACAGATAACAATATACATATTGTCTTGCCTTTCCTCACAATCAGTTTGCATGATATCCGTGGAAATACACAAATGCCTGGAGCAGAGACGTGGCCCCAGGGAAGGGGGTGCTCACTCCAGCAGTGCCTGGGGAAGGGCTCATCTTAAACCAGCCCAAACCCCCGAGAAAGTTTTTGGCAACAAGACATCAGGGTGATTTTTGAGATCCTTTGCAGTAAAACTGATGAAAAGAAATTTGAAGGAAAAGCATAAGATCCACAAGCCAGATCCACCACCAGTGTCCCTGGGTCAAGAAAATTCACCTCTTGACCTCGTGATAAGCATGGAATTACTTGGTAATAAATACATCTATTCACGGTTTAATGCTTATATGGAAGAGTCAACCTATCAATCTACAAATTAAAAAGGGGAGAAGTAGAAGTAACATATGATTTTCATTTTACAAAGGAAAAGGGCTGTTGATAAATGATTGGCATATTAAAGAGCATTTCATTTTAGAAAAGTTAATGTAAATTCAAAGTAAAACAAAACATACTGCATTGGTGCGCTTTTAAAAAAATCTGTTGGAAGAACAGAGAAGTTTCCTACCATGGATTTCTGAAGTGATTCACTATGAACAGTTCTCCTATAGAAATATAGACATTGTCACACCTTTCACCGTGGATGAGGATTTTATTTTCCCTTAGAAATGTTTCGGTGTGGATGGGCGATGGAGCAAGTCCTTGCTTTGGAGAATGCACCGACAACAGAACGCGAAATACCTCATATCAAATCTGTAAAGCACAAGTCTTGGTGTTTGGTAAAGACACGAGAATCAGTTTGGTTTGGACACTCCAGGTGCCAATGGTTGCAGTGCCAGGGCTTTGTCCACCATCCTGTGCCAGGCTCATCTCTGAAATCCCCTCTTCTCCCTCTGTGTTGTCACATTCCTGCCCCGCTCGGCACTCAAGGCTCGTCCCTCTGTCCTTTCCAAGAGCAGGTGACATTAACAGCACCGAGTCCTTTCCCTTCCCGCTGCCTGGGGGTGGCCCCTGTATCAAAACTGAGCGTGGTCGACCTCATCCAGCCAGGAGGCCGGGCTGGCCGGGAAATCCGGGTACCCCCCGCTGCTGCCGGTGGACAGGTCGGAGCTCAGTCCATTCCCTGCCAGGACCCTCATGGGCTGGGGCACCCCTTGTCCGCTCTGTCCCATAATGGCCAGGCCGTTGTCTGGGTAAACCAAGCTGGAGATTAAGGGCTGGTGGCCTGGCAGTGCCTGCAGGGCCGCTGGGGACTGGGGGATGCCGTAGGGGCTGTTGGAGCGCAGGTCGTGGTACTGGTCCTGAGCCGGGATCCCGCTGTGATCCAGGGCAAAGCTCCCGTTGGTCCCGGCCTGCCGCCCCAGAGCAGGGGAGGCTTCGTTGAGGTTGCTGTAAATCCCATTGGAATGGCTCATTTCGGACATGGACGGCTCATCTGAAAGGGAAAAGGATTGGTTTTACTGGTGGAGCAATGGTCAGTGCTGGAGTGGACTGGTTTTACTGGAAGAGCAGCGGTCACCCAGGAACTCCTGCACGCTCTGGGTATAAATAGATTAAAAGAGTGGGAGCTGAGCAGCCATGCTCTTTCACTCATAATTCCTCATTATTCCCATCCTTGCTGAGAGATCTTCATAGGCAGCCATGGGATTATTATTTTTTTTCTGGCTACAAACATCTAATACATCTTGGATTTTAAAAATGCGCATGAAAAGTACATATTAAAATATAAGTCTGTGATTTAAAAATAATTCTTTAAAGGGGAAGTCAATTCAATGTCTTTTCACCTTTTGTTTCTATTTGGTTTTGAGGTTTACCTTGAATTTTGATATCACTTTTAGGATCTACCTGAACCAACGCAAGATAAATTGCTCAGGAAAAGAGATATTAAATTAAGATATTTGTCTGCTCAGGAACAGGCTAATGAAATCACAGGAACACAGAATATATTTATATGGTTTAAAAACACTCCTGAAAAATGAGCAATATTTTTTAAGTTCCAGCAAAAATTGTTTGTACTCGTTACGGGCTTTGTGGACAGAGAGCTGCTCTGTTGCCTGGGATACAAACATGTTTGTAGCATCGAGCTCCCAATAATTGTTCGACATTTTTTAGTTATTATTTATAGACTATTCATATTTAATGAGCTGACACACTGTGTATAAACAGGCTCGAAAATGAAATAGTTTTTAGGAGTGCGGGAGAGGAGCTGAGATGAAAAACTGTGTATTTATAAATACACAGCCTGTGTAAATACACACAGAGGTTTGCATTTCAGTTTCTCTCCCTTTCTAAAAATGATACAAAAATTTGGGATGGAGCACTGGGCTGGGGTTGGGATTGTGTAGAACATGTTCCTGCAAATGCCACCTGGCCCAGGGCCCTGTCCCTGCGGGTCTGGAGAGCGCAGGGTGAGGACCAGAGCTGCTGTTGGTCTGTCCTGGCTCTGTCACAGAATTCTCGGCTCCGAAAAGGGGACACTGCCACCCAACATGCAACGATTCCCTTTCTGCAGCACAGGAATGGCTCCCACAGGACTGAGGAGTCCTGGTGAGTAACTGCACAAATAAAACCATCCCTAAATAAGACTAAAAATAAAATAAAATAAAATATAAAATCACACTCGTTTTCCCATAGAAACATTCAATGGTTCTGGACTTCCCTATTTTTGCATTTCCAAGAATCCCTAGAAAAGGCCGTGTCTGAGCAGCGGCTCTGACACTGCAGCGCCTTCCCGGGGAGTTCTCCCCGCTCTTCCCTCAGCTTTGGGCCCGGCCGGAGGCAGAGCGGAGCTTCCCCCGCCGTTCCTCGGCCCCGGCTGCCCCTCGCTTGCCGAGGCTCCTGTTCCCCCGGGCGGCCCCGGGCAGCCGGGACAGCCCCGCCGTGAATCCCGCGGCCCTGCCCTTCTCCCGCCTCGGCCACTCGGTTTCACCCACTGTTTTATCGCTGCAAATTCTGACGGCGGCACCGAGGGGGTGAGAGCAGCCGGGGTACGGCAGCGGCTTTGCGGGGACCCACCTGTGAAGGAGACCTCGGCGTCGCTGTCGGGCCCCTCCTCCTGGATGCTGTCCTTGTCGGACTTGGATGTCCCCCGGGATCGCTTCATGTTCCTGAAGTACTGCCCCCACCGCTGCCTCCCCGCGTCCTTCTTCAGCCTTTTCTCCTTGGCCCTGCGGTTCTGGAACCAGACCTGCGAACAGGGCACGCCGGGGAGCTCGGTGCCTGCGGGGCCGGGCCCTGCCCGCCGCCCCCCGCCCCGGACCCCGCTCTCACCTGCACCACCCGCATGTCCAGCCCCGTCTCCGATGAAAGCTGCTCCCGGACGTGCCTCGCCGGTTTGGGCGAGTTGTTATAAGCGTTTTTGAGAGTCTCCAGCTGCTTGGCCGTGATGGTGGTGCGGGGCCTCTTGGCCGTAGACTCAGCCTCTGCCGACACGGGGCGAGTTAGGGGTGAAGTTCCCCGGGGGTCCCGACCCTCCCCGGGCTCTCCCGGCACCCTCCCGGTGTGTGAGCCCTCCCCGGAGGGCTGGAGCGCCCCGGGCCGCCTCCCTGCTGCCCTCGGGGGTGGAAGGGACAGGTCAAAGGTACCTCTCTGCTTGGCCGTCTCGTAGTCCGCCTTGCAGACCAGCCTGCTGTCCTCCATGAGGTAGAACTCGTCGCCGGTGGCCAGCTGCCGCTTGCAGACGATGCAGGCGAAGCAGTGCAGGTGGTAAACGAAGTCCTGGGCCCGGCGCACCACCTGGGTCGGGGGGATGCCCTGCTGGCAGGCGGCACACTTCGTCCCGAAGCGCCTGAGCAGGGAGGGGACAAGCGGCGGCCGCTGAGCCGGGGGAGGCCGGGCACGGTCCCACCGCTGTCCGCGGTGCTGCTCCCGGTGCCTCTGTCCCGGTGCTGAACCCCAAACCCTCCCGTGCTGCCCGCGCGGTGACACCCGCCCGTCCCCGGCCGCCCCCCGTCCCTTCCCGTGCCGTCCCCACGCACTTGAAGAAATCTTCCTTGCAGTAGACGCCGTCCCCGCGGCTGAAGCACTTCTCGGCCAGCTGCGTCTGGCAGTCGGAGCATTTCAGGCACTTGCTGTGCCAGTGCCGGTCCAGGACTTTGAGGATGAACCTGTCCACGATGTGCTGGTTGCAGCCGGCGCACAGCGGGATCTCTGCGGGAAGGGAGCCTCCGTCAGCCCCGATGGCCCCGGTGGCCCCTCCGCCTCCCCGACCGGCCCGGCGCCCCGGGGCTGCTGCCGACCGACGGCGGACCCGGGGATGGCCGGAGGAACAGCACGAAAAAAATCATTATTCGTTCAAATTCGTTGTCGCGGAGAGAAGCTAACCTCCCAGACCGAGCACATTCCGGGAGAAAATGCCCGGGAGGACCGGGGTGAACAAAAAGGGAAGTGATGGAAATGGAATAAGCCCCCCGAGCGAGCCGCCGGCAAAGCAGTAATTATCCCAGGCTCTTTTTCATTTTCCTAAACTTCCAAAATTCACCCGCGAACAACGTCGGGGTAGCCCGAACGGGGTGGGGAAAGAAGCTATCAAAAACTACTAGAATTGCAGTGAAAATAAAAACGCGGCACTCTTGTCCCGTCCCCCTCTAGATACCGACAGAGATTATACAGAAGATGATAAGGATACAGCTATGGAGAAACAGAGATATAAAAATAAATAGATATGGCAGATAGAGAACGAAATGTACAGATACACAGGCATAAATATATGGATTTGAGTATACAGGTATAGATAGAGATAAGTAGGTGAAAACATGGATATGAGGTACATAAATACAGATATATCGGTACAAATAGAGGCGGAGAGATGTGTGACACGGCTGTACAGATACAGATGGATACATGAGGGTGTTTCTATGTAAAAATAATTATATGTAGAGATATAGAGCTGGATCGCCGTGCGCGGGGGTAAGAGGTGGAGGTGATAATCGTTATCCTTAACAATTCACCGCGTCCAAACAAACAACCCCAACAGCGGCAGCGCTGAAGGCAGCGGCCCCGGCCAGGACGGAGCTCCGGCACGGGCAGCGGGCACGGTAACAAGGCACAGCCCCGCAGTGTCCCGGTCCAGCCCGGTCCGCGGCTCTTACGCTGCATGGCGATCCGCGGGCCGCGGCAGCTCCGCTCGCTCAGGCGGGCTGCGGGCTCCGGAGCATCTTCCGCGGGGCCGGGTGCGGAACGGCCGCTCTCCCCCCGCCGGACCCCCCCAAATCACGGCGGCTGCTGTCCCCCGCTCCGACCGCTGCCACCCCCGCGGCGCCGGGGATTTAATTCGCTAAAGCGGGTTATTTTTAGACGCCGGCCCTCGCCGCCGGTGCCGGTCTGAAGCGCCGGGCAGGGCATCGCGGCGCTCTGTATTTAATCCCCCCGCCCCCGGGGCCGGCTGCACATCCCCTCCCGCCGCCCCTTCCCGGCTGCGCTCGGCGGGAGGGACGCGGCTCCGGGGCGCCCAGAACCGAACCCCGACGGGGCCGGCGGCGGGCGGCGGTCGCTCCGGGGGAGGCAGCACCAATAGCTGCCCCGAGCTCGTTGTGAGCCCCAAACCGGGATTTG
>JBBMKD010000049.1:1411466-1437251 GCA_037834095.1 Argya squamiceps
CCCGCCCCCGTGCCCAGATTTCGTTTGTCCCCCGACGCCGCCCGTGGGCAGCGGGGAGGTTCTTTCCCCGCCGCTAATTAATTAACGAAGGCGGAGAGGTAGCGGGTGTCTGACCCGCGGGCAGCGGCGTGCGGCGGCTGCAGGAGGTTAATTGCTCTAATTGAAGACGGGGCGGACACGGACAGAGTGTGTGTGTGTGTGTGTGTGTGTGGAACACGCGGGGCTGCGGGTGGGGCTGTGCGGGGTTTTTGGGAGTGCGGGAGCGCCGGTGGGGCCGGGCCGGTGCCAGGCTGTGCTCACAGGTGTGGGGTGCGTGTACCCGTGCCCGGAGCCTGTGCTCATGTTTTATTCCATGGCCACTCTCCTTTCCGCGTGTGCGGAGCTGCCGGTGCGGCCACAGGGGCTCGGGGGCCGTGTTTGTCCGGGAAGAGCCCCGTGCGTGTCTGCACCGCTTGCCCCAGGCAGCCGGAGCTGATAATTGTGGTTGTTACTGTGAGCCCGTTAATCCCCCGAATCCCTTTACCTCCTGCTCGCAGGGGATTACAAATTAATAAAAGCAGCTTAGGGGCGGGAGCCTCCAAACTCACATATGCTCCTGCCGACGGCAGCACCGGGACTTTCGCCCGCTCCTGGGGGTGGCTGTGGAGCCCCCAGCGAGTTCCCGACCCCGAGGTGCCCACCCCGGGGTGCCAGACCACCCTCCCTTCCTCCGGGTCAGGGCTGTCCCCTGGGATGGTTCATCTGGCCGGGGACAGGCTCCAGTCTGCGGGACAGCTCAGCCCTCTGTGGCTGGAAAATGCAGGGAGACGTTTTGGGGACCAGGATTGGGGTCCTCAAATAAAGGACCCGGGAATGCCAGGCGGGAGTTGGGGTCCAGGCCCTGCCCCTGTGTGACGGGTACCATGCTGCAGTGACACCTGGTGCCACCAGCCTGGGCACCCGGTCCTCCCCAGGGCCATGAGCATCTCCTGGGGGCAGCTGATGACACACACGGTCCCTTTTAAGCTCGGATTTTAAGTGGATTTTTAGTTTGAGCCTCTAAGGAAGCACTTTAAACAACCCCGTGTTTGGTGGTGCTGGTTTCCCTGGCACGGGGCAGGAGGGAGGGCAGGGGCTGTGTCCACTCAGGACAGAGGGCAGGGCTGTGCCCACTCAGGAGGGAGGACAGAGGGCTGTGTCCACTCAGGACCATCAGCGGCACCTGGCAGCCCCGTGGTCTCTCACCCTGTGACATCCAGGACCTTGTGCTGATCGATCCCTGCACACCCTCCTGTCCTGTCCCCTCCTGTCCCCTCCTGCTCAGGGTGCAGCAGGCACCAACCTGCCCATGGCCTTCCTCACTTGGGCTTCTGCCACTAATAAAACCCAACCCACTCAAACATTCATTTCTTCCTGGTTTGTTTTCTCTTCCCTTGTTCAGATTCCTGAGAAATCTGGGCTTAAAACCCCACCTCCCCACGATGATGGATCTGATTTATCATGGATATGTTCATGAGCTGTCCTGGAAATAGAGTTCAGCTCAAAACAATTTGCAAACACAGGTAAAGAGCCCAAACGCATCCACTTTGCCCAAACGTTTGCAGTTTATTTTAAACAAGCACATTAATTTACAATTTAGTACAAAACAGTCACTTTTCTTTCCAAGAGAGGAACAAGACAGTAAAAACCCAAGCCAACCAGAACACACTTGGAAATGTCAAGTTACTGACTTCAAATAAATAGAACATTTAAATTACTGAACTGGTATTGTCACTATTTTCAACACCTCGTGTGCAACACCACACCTGGGACCTTGGTTCCCTTCCAGTTCTGTGCAGGAACAGCAGGAGGGATGCACTGCTGGAAACACAAAATCAGGAGTTCTCACAAAGAGCTTCATCAGGTTTCTTCAGCACTTGCAGAATTTGTCTCTCCTGGCACATTCTACTCCTTTTATTTCAATATTTCCTGTTTGAAAACATCCTGAGGGCAAAGACAACTCCATGAATTACAAAGGGCCAAGAGACTTCCCCCAGCACAGCACAGTTCCCACAGAGAGGAATTGCAGGAACCTCTGTGGACAACACACCACACAAATAAAGCCTCCAAGACCCAGGAGGTGGGGATTGGAGGCAATTTTCAAACCAGAAACACTTTCCTGGCAGCATCACCCATCCCCCAGCACAGACTGTATCGTTACAGACAAAAAATGGTGGAATTTGTCATTAGAAGGACAGAAAACAAACCCAAGCAAACCAAGATCTACTCAAGTGAATTCAAAGTCAAGAAAACCTTCCTAGATGAGGACATTAAAGTGAAAGCCTTGCCTGGTTCACTGGCAAGAGCTGGAGCACCAACATGGACAAGCAACATCCTAATTTCATTAATTTCATACTTTTATACTCTGAAGAGACAAAAGAAGCCACAGAAGTTTGAGTATTGGTTCCTTTCGTTGTGTTTGCAGCAGGGTCACAGCAATGCAAGTTAAATGTGTGCAGCAAAACCTCCAAACTTTATTCCAAACCCACATTTGCTGGATTTTAATGGCAAAATCATCCCTACAAATCTCCAAGGCCCTTTTGCTTTCATGTGCAGCTGAAAATGAGCAGAATGAGCCAAACCTTATGAAACCAGGTCTATGTATTTGTTAGAATTCTGAATTTCAACTTGACAATGTGTAATACTGACAGCAGGAGTTAACTGCCCCAATTTTCCACCGTTGCTGTGCTGGGTTAGGTTTCCTGGTGTTTGGATTTTCCTTTAAAGCCAAATGTCCTTTGCTGGTGGGCTGAGAACACCTGCCCACATCAGGCCACCCCAAAGTTACCTGATTTTCACAACTCCATGTGGAATCTCCAGGTTTTCCTCTGAATGAGCCTCACCTTGGGATCTCTCACTGGATTCCAGCCCAAACCAAAGGGCCCCTGATCACTCTTGTGCTTACAGGGTGTGTTTGAATATCCAAGCCCAGCTGCTCTAAGGATGGGAGTTGTAAATTCCTAAAAAGGAAAGACCCAGGATGGTTCCTTCTCTCAGAACTCTGGAATTCTGAGGGTCCTCAACAAGCACAGCCCCTCTGCAGGAATATTGGACTAACAGGGTCTGGGGAAGGGAGATTTCATCCTCTGACACGTTCACAGCAACCCCAGAGAATTGTTTCTCTCTGTGGGTGTTATTTTGATTAACCTAAGCTACAAGGGACAGTGAATCTTTGCAGCTCAGTTTTGTTATTCCTATTGGATGCTGCAGAGACATGTCAGAAATACTCAATTTTGTGAACAGGCAATATTTGATTATGAAAAAATAACCCTGTGGAGTTTTTGTGCTTTTTTGTTGCCAGGCTTCAAACTTCCTATGCTGGGGCTTCAGAGGGAAACCAGAGGAGGACACACCAGGGGTATAAATCCAGGGAATTGGCCAGGGACTCCTCATTCCTTCTCGTGTAACAGAGGAGCCAGCAAACATTCAATTAAATTAGAAGTTGCAAATGTAGAATTGAAAGGAAAAGCCTTTTTATATAACATAATTAATCTGGAGAACTCACTGCCACGAGAAAACATTGAGGCCAAAACCTATTAGGATTAACTAAAGATTAGGTAATGGATAACTAGAACATGCTCAATTACATTGGATAGGATTATAAACTTCACTATCCAGGACGTGAATTATCCCCCCCAGCCAGGATCACAGCAACTCCTGCTCCCAAGGATGATTTTGTATTGTTTTCATGGTTTCTTCTCACTGCTGCTCCAAGGACCCCACACTGCCCCATCCCAGAAAGGGGCAGCTCTGGGCCTCACCCATCAGGGAGCTGGAAACACCAAGGGAAGTGTGAATTGCTCTCTTGTGATGGAGAAATTCAACAGGAGAAACTCAGTATTTGCAGATTTTCCAATCTGTTCTGCCATGGTAACACAAATCTTGCTGTCCTTCACTAAAAACATTGTTTTCCTTTCCTAGAGTTCATCAGGGTTGGTTTCCACCTGGATAACACTGTAATTAGTTAGCAATCAGAATCAGGCTGCTAATTGTGCCCCAAAACTCTCATCCCAGTGATGACACACACAGATCCTTGGCTGGAATGCACCAGAGAATGGATGAATGGCTTGAACATGGAATGCTCCCTACTTTAACTATGTAAATAATATTTCAGAAAGTCACCGAGGTTTAGAATTGATTTAATCAGAAGAGAACTCTTGTTTCCTGGAAAAAAAAGCCCCATCAGAATTCCTGCTTCTCCCAGTGAAGCAGCCAAGGTACCATTCAGAGGAACCGTTCAGCACTCGGGGAGGTGAAATCAGCTCTGGGTGAATTAAAAAAAAAAATAACAATACCACCTGACTTGAAAATACACAAAACAATATCCAATTTCCTTCTCCAGCAGGCACAGTGGATTGCATAATGCAATGTTTACTCTGGAAATGAGTAAAGGATGTTGGTGGTGGGAAGTCATGGAAAAATCTTAACTGCCAAATGCAACGCTCCCATGCGAGGACATTGACGTGGCCTTGGACAAAGCCTGGGATCTCAAGGCTCCACCTGTTCATCTGAACACCTGGGAAACACCTGGGGAAGAAAAGGGGCTCTGAAACAAGGAATACTGCATATAAAATCCCTGATCATAAATATTAAAGCTGTGTCTGGGACTGAACAGCCACGTAACAGCGACGAGCTCCTACACCGAGGAACGGTAATACTTCACTTTCCAGCGCTTGGATCTCATCCGGAAAAAAAAGTACATGATCATCAAAAACAAGGATGATGCCACGTAGAGGATGACACACAGACTCATGTCTAGGTTGGAAAATCCAATCCCCAGGAAGGACACAGCCTGCCTGCTCCCTTTCATGTTCACGGATGCGGCTGCGCTTTTGCCGCTACCTTGGACAGCTCCAGGATTTCCCACTGGTTTCTCCTTGGAGCCTGGATCTGCTGGGTTCTCCTTATCCTGGAGTGCATTTTCTCCATCTCCCCCAGAGTTCTTCAGCAGGGTTTTGTCTTTCACCTCCCTCGTGTCTCCCTGCTCGTTGTCACTGGGCTCAGTCTGGCTCTCGGTGTATTTATAGAGGATATTTTCGCTGCTGTAGTGGGATTTGAGGAATTGCAGGACTTGGTCTTGATTCCAGCTGTGCAGCCCTTTGATTTCTTCATGACATGCAGGACAAATGTCTGGAGTTGGCCACTGAACTTTGGGGAATTTTGGATCTTCAGTCAAGTCACCTAATTGGGAGGAGAAAAATGTAAATAGAAAGAAAGTCAGGAGGAATGAACTGGGAAAGCTGCAGCATCAGTCACTGCCCAGGGAGTATTTTCCACTTTCAGGGAGGTTGGCATACAAAGCCACAGCACAATAATTGAATTAAACTAAGACAATCACAAATTTGGAAGTTTTCTCATCAATTCTGACCCGACACATTGCAAAATACAACCACTAAATTACAATTATTTCCCTTTTCTCGCAGTAAAAGCTGCAGCAGTTCAATCCCAACCCCAAATCCTGCAATTGCTGCTTTTAGAAGGCAGGAACACACAAATGCCTGGGCCCTGCAGGGTTAACCTGAATTATGGTGCAAAACAAACTGCTCTTTTCACTCCCTAATCCCTGTTTTCTGCCTGGTTTGCAAGAGCAGCTCCAAGGCCAGACACTGGGATACTTTCATGTTTCTGTGTTGAGAATCATTCCATCCCAAGCTTGCTTTTCCACAGCTCTGCATCATTACCAGAACAAACTGTTTGCAGTATTTTAAAAGCCATGATCATGTTTAAGATGCATTTTTCAGCTAAAAACCAAGTCTTTAAATATGTAACACCGTCTTGAATTAGATCTAATTTTAACATTCCAGGTGCTCAGAGCCCTGGCCACGTTTCTGAGCTGAATGCAGGAGCTGGTCTCACACTTTGCTCTAAAAATCAATATTTTAAAATGTGAATGGAGATAATCTTTATTAAAAAAGTCTCCACCTGGAAAAACCCCTAATTTATTTACCTGATTAGTACACTAGCACTAAAAATATTTTAGAAATAATTTACATTTTATTCACATTTTATTATTTCTTATTCTTTTTAAAAGCAGGACATTTTCCCACGATTTTGGGTAAAACAGGGATTCAAAACACATTTAAAAATATTTGTCTCCTTGATATTTATGAGCAAGAGAGCAAATCTGCTTTTTTTATCCTAAAGATCACTCAGCAATCAATTTGCTTCAACAGAAAATGCAGAAACAAAACGTGTTACAAGGTTACAAACAGAAAACTCCCTGTACTTTGTGTTTTCCTGCCAAAGAGGGAAATGCTGTAAATCCTGAGCATTCCAAAGGAACAGGAATAATTCAACAGGGCAGAGCCATATCCTGACCCCCAGCCCAAGGTGTTTTCATTGACCAAACATAATTTCTCACGCAGCACCACAAATACAGATGCAGCTTTTAAGGGTGAAAATACATCACTGTCCTAGAGAAATTTTAGCAAACTGAAAAAGCATAATTTAACATTATTATTTATTCCAGTGTGTTTATACTTCTTACTAAAAGGGTATTTTAGCTGGCTGCTGCATCACCTAAATCAATATCCATGTGAGTTTTCCAATACCTTAATGCTCTAAATAAGTGCATTGCTCCACCACTTAGCAACTCCAAGTCCACAGGAGTTGCCTGTTATAAGAACCAAAATTAGGGGATGTTTTTATTTAATCTCTTGTTATTTACTTCTTTTCTCCTCAAAGAAAAGAGGCAAACTGTGCTCACAACAGTATTTAATTCTTCATAAATCTTGGGAATGCAGCAGGAGCATAATATGAACACAATGTAGCATATTTAAATTGCAACTAATGCTGCATTACCCAGATCCATAACAGCAGACAGGGATTTAGTGCAAAGAGAAACCAATTTTCTTTAGTGCTTTAGTTACTTGATACCTCCATAACAGAATGGATTAAACACAACCAGTATTTTAACAGCACTTTCAGCCTCACTGAAAACACAGGGAGCTGGAGGGGGCACAGATTTCCTTTATACAGTAATTTCATTTTATTCAGCTACTGAGCTGCCAAGAGTTGAGGTTCTTTTATCCTGAGGAAGCCTCTTGTTCAATTGCCATCGTTTACAACATTAAATTTAACAAAGGCAGGTTTTAACTCTAAACCGGTAAAGAAAGAAATGTAGTAATATTTTATCCACTAAGCAGGTGAATTGCTCCTTTAATTTGTGCTCCAGGAAGAGCCTGACCAAGCAACAGGTGAAATCTCAAAGAAACCAACTCTGAGAATGATGTTTTTTCATTCTCAGGAGTTTCTCTGCCCCACCTGCCAGCCTGTTGTTCACCACGTTGTGCTTCTCCCAGAGCCACAGAACAGCCTGGTCCAGGGTTTTCACAGAATCCATGGATTCCTTGGCCATCTCCTCAAAGTGCTGAGCACAAGCCTTGCAGCCAAAGAAGTGCTGGATGTATCTCCTCATCACCTGCAGCACAGTTTGGGGGTTGTCCTCGAGACCTGCAAAACAAGGGACAGGCATAGCTCCAGCAGCAGGAAAATGGAGTGAGGGAGAAGGAAAGGGAAATTGCTCCACTCTCTCTCCATAGAATTGACTGATCTGAGATTAATCACTTTTGCAATTTAAAGTGGCTGTTTATAGCAATAAATACAACACATTCTGTGCTCAAAGTTACCCTGAACACCACAATCAAATAAAAGTCAAAATCAAAATCACAATCAAAAAAAAAGTCTCCACAGAGGAATTTCTCCTTTCAGAGTATCATAAAACTTGAGGGGAAAACCAAACTTAGTTAATGAAAGCCAGACATTATTTTTATCAGAGAACACTGTGAAATGGCTAAAATATGCAAAACTCACACATTCTGTATGTCACAACTCCTGGGGGGTTAGAGACTTTTTCCAAGCTCTTTGCCCAATAACTAAATGAGTGTTTATATTCTGCATTCACCTCTATGTTCATGCCCAGCACTGAAGTTAGGGTGATTTTGCTACTGAAAAATCAAGAGTGAAACCCCCCCGGTGAGTCCTGCACAAGGTGCCTGTGGGGGCTGTTTGTTACTCCACAATTCTGAGGAATTAGAGAGCACCACAAGCTCATTAGAGTTATTAATTCCATGGCTTTTTTGGCAGGCTCTGAGTGCACAGAGCAGCTGCTGAGCAACACTTTGGAGAATAAATCAGGAATTCCTCCTCAAATAAACACCAATACGTGGTTCTTTCCATAACATGCACACTCTCACACCAAAGATAATGCAAAAGAGTAATTAATTCAGCAGTAAGATAAGGCCTGCACAGGTTGAGAACTTTGTGGCCTTTCTTGTGTCAGCAGGCAGCTCCTTACATCTCTAAGTGCCTTGAAAACCTGATATAATTTGTGGAAATCCTAATGGTTTCATCTCTGTCTCATAGAATTCCTGATTCATGCTTAATTGACCCAGTAAATTATGTCAAAATGTATTTAAAAATGTCCTGTGTGTTACCACGAGCACACACTTGTCAAATTAAACACATTTTATGGTGCAGATTGATCAAATTACAGACTCCTGCTGCTGAACACCATGAGTAATTTACTGTGGCTTTGTTTTCTTGGGAAAAAAAAATCAACAAAACCTGCTCAAACTATCAGGGCACTCATCTGCTGTAGATATGGGAAATTATATATAAAGATTCATCAACATCTTTATTTAGCAACAACAACAGGATATTCTTAAATACAGCAGCAAAAAGAAGTCTTTAAAGCCCAAAAGGAATCCCAAAAAACAAACGATTTCTGCTCACCCATTCAATATCTGTGATTGAACAGACATGTATAAATAAAAGCTATGAGATTAAAGCAGATTAAATTACTGCATTAAAAGAAAGGTTGGAAAAATATTTTGGAAGTTGAAACGAATTTCAGGCAGAACAGTTTTATCATTTATAGTGAAATACATATTTAGGGGAAAAAAACCCCAACAGACACAAGCAGCAAATTATCTCTTTGTGGAGAAACAAGAGATTCATACACAAATTTCATTTCATCTGTTCTTCTGTGCAATGGTACACCCTGGAAAACTCATTTTATTAGGGAAATCTGTCAAATACAGCAACAGATTTAAAAATGCCAGATAATTTATTATAAAATCCACAAGCCTGTTTTATTCACACCAACACATCCTGTTACCTAAACCCACATTCCTTGTCATTAGTGTGCTCAGGAAATGATTTCTGCAATGATTTGACACATCCTTGGTGTGAGCAGTTCTGTCCCGAGTTCCTTTGGATCCAGTGCAGGTTCAAATTTCCCCATTCAGCATTAAAAATGTATCAAATCAAACCCAATAAAACCATTTTATCAAGGAAGCCACGGGGAGGTCACCCAGAGTGCCAGGTCCTCGAGCAGAGGGGGACGATCAACAAAAATACATCTGCTCCAGAAAGAAAACAATTGCAAAATGGCTCATTTTGTTTGTTTTTCTTTTATCAGCCCCCAGATGAATCTTCTATTAACATCTGCCATGTATCATTGTGTAATCCTCCTTTTCTCTTTCCTCCCAAACTACTGCAATTCAGGGTAACCCTAATCTTTAAAGTGGACAAGAACCATAAAACCCTACCTGTGGTGGGAGGGATTAGGGAGTACATCATGCTTTTTAGTAGATGGGATTTAAACAAGCAATAAGGAGAGGAAAACCTCCCAAGACATAATCCCACAGTCTCAGACTGACCCAATTCTTTCACCATAAGAAGTGATCATCACATATCTGGCCCGATTTACAGCCAGGGTTAACTGTGCCAAAGAGTTCTCAGGTTCTGCAATGTATTTTTAACTTCAGGCTCATGCTTGAAACACACAATTTGAGGTGCAATTTTGTGTAGTTAAACGTTAAGATTTTTTTTTTTTAGATTTAAATCAGAACACTTTGGGATTAAAAGGGGAAATTTAAGTTATGCAGGATTCTGCTGAGCAGCTCAAAATCATCCAGCACAAACCTCTCAAGCTCACTGGGCAGTGAATGCACTGAATTGAAGAAATTCAATCTATTGCCCCATGAACAACAAACAAAAACAAAGAGAGAAACAAAAATCAACAACAGAATGATTTGCTATCAAAAAAAGCCTGTTCTGCAGGAGAATTATTCAGATTTGAATGATTTTCACTCTGACTGCAAATAATGCTGGACAAATATATGGATCTATAATGTGAAATAATAAAATCCTTTTTAACATACAATCAACAACTGGTAAATTCAAAATTTCTGAGTTTTATGATGTCCATGTAGAATTCTCACATTCCTTGGAACAGACATTTAAAAGGCTTTAAATGAAAACTAAATAGAACTGTAAGCAAACAAAGCACTGTCCTGGCAACAATAAACCCCAAAATTTTAGCATTAGTGATTCTATTTTCACTGGGTGAGGAAAATAGATTTTATAACCAGCATGTTTCTTAAACAGGAATCATCACCAGAATATTAACACTCAGCTTCACAAGATGCTGCAAGTCTAAAAATGAGCAATTTTAGAGAGTGCTGGCAAAGTAGTAAATCACTGCAGGGATTAATGACAGGTACATTCAGCTGAAAAAAAAACCCAACCAAACAGTCCAAACATTCAGTATTTAAGAAATAACATTACAGAAGGATCAGCTAATGGCTGTACATCTTTTATAGCTACTGAACTCTATGGTTAAACCTCATTTTCCTCAAATTTCATTCCCAGTGCAGCCTCAGGTAACCTGAATAATTTTCATCTCTTTTCAGGGAGCTCAAAATTTCTTTGTTCTAAATTATTTTTTCCCCTTTTTCTGCTTTATTACTCCCAGCTTTAGGGCCACACACTTTTTATTTAGCACATTTCCAAACCTTCCTGCTGCAGCCAAGCTCTGACCCCTGCTGGTGCAGCCCTGCAGCCACTCTCCTCCACAAATGCATTCCTTGAGGATTTACACATCAAAAAAACCCCAAAATGTGCTGCTCACCTGTGTTTAGCAAAGCTTTTGGTCTCAGTGCAGCCTGAACAGTGAGGGTGTGGAACAACTTCCAGAGGGAGCAGCTGTAGCCCCTCAGCTCTGGTCTGCTGCCCTGGCAGCCAACCCACTGGACTTTCCTGGGCAGAAATATCCCAGAAATCTGAAAAATAATGATAAAAAAAGAGATTTATTTAAGGTATGTGCTGCTCTGGGGGGTAAATGTACCAGTGAGTGTGGCAGCACAGTTGATCCCACATGGAACTGAGGTGATCCAGAGTAAAGGACAATAAATGACTTTCTGCACTTGTTGTTAATGAATCCATGCTTCAGGCAAAGAAACTTAAAAATCCTCGTGTGAAGCATCATCAGAAAACTCATCCCTTTTGGACAAGATACAAATTGTTCAGTCATTGACATCAAACCTACTAAAATCAGTCTGACAGAACACACAAAGTAGTTAAACCTGTGAAGATTTTTTTATTTTTAAGAACATAACACACAAAAATATTCCTGTACACTGACAGAGCTCCAGCTTCCCTGGGCACACTCAAAATTCCCTATTACTCCACAAGGTGCACAGGATTTACAGTGCAAAGCCTTAACTGCCTGTAAAATTCAGTATTATTTATTATTATTATTATTATTATTTATTTAGAACAAAGCCACTCCTTATTCACTGCACCTGAAATCCAGTGCAAGATTTTCTTTTCTGAGACTTCTCCCTCCTTTTCCTAAAACACACAGGAGGTTTCCAAATTTCAGACAGAAATAGGGAAGAAATTGTTAAGCTCTGTGCAAAGACAACCCTTTCACAGGGCTTTGCCAAAGTGGGATGGGATTCCAGCAGGGAAATCAGAGAGGAATATTTGGGGAAACCCTTCAGGAATAATGCAAATTTCAGTGGGTAAATTTCCCATCACTTAAACCCTGACCTTCAAGAGAATCCTGTTGATAGCAGGCAGAGCAAAGTCAGAAATATCCCCTGGGAACCTCACATCCCTGGGGATGACATTAGGGAACAAATATTGCTTGCTCACTATAAAATCCAGCCAGGATTGCGTGTTTCAATTCTCTCACTTCAATTTCTTCGTTGTGGATGTGGCTTGTTGTTTTTTCTGCTAATGATTTCACTTGATTTTCATTTTAACCTTCTTATAACTCCATTATGACTGGGGGAGCAGCAGTAAGTGATGTCTTAGATTGAGATGGAATCTTATCCTTTCCTAATGCCCCGTTTTATGCTGCAAGTGGGAACAGCTTACCCGCATTTTGTTGTTGACCAGATCCAGGATGGCATCATAAGGGATTTTGTCTAATGGAAGGCTCACCAGCCACTCCTGCAAGGTCTCTAACAACTTCACCACGGGCTGACGGCCAGGAAAAAGCTGAGAAAAATAAAATCAAATGAGACAACAAAGGAAGGAAAACATTCTCAAGCACAAATCTCATTAGCAGTGAGACGCTTTTGGTTTTATCCAAATGGTTTTGCTGTCTGCAAAATGCTTCTTTTTGTTTTCTGATGAGCAAATTAATTATTTGTTCTGCTTTCAGTAAAAAGCCATCTCACACCAGCTTTTGCTCACAAAATTCAACAAGTTCTTTCGTGCAAAAAGTTAAAAATGAAGCAGGCAGGAATGCTACAGAACAACTTGACATTATCCAGGATTTCACATGGAGATAATTCAGTTCAGAATGTTGCTCAAAACAAAGTAAAACAGAGAGGCTGAAATCCTCATTTTTGGAAGATCAATCACAAAAAATAGCTCTTTATAGTCAGATTTCTGGAAGTTTAGGAGTTGTTATCCAGAAGAACACTTTCCTTTTCAGCTGTAATAGTGATTTCCAAAGTGATCTGGAATCAGGGATGTCCTTAACTTGGAACTTTCAGGAGGCACAGCCTGGCAGATGAGTGTGAGGAGCTGTAAATCAGTGCTCAGGCCATTATTTTACAGCAGAAATGGTATTTTCCTTTAATGAGGGTTGGAATTATTACAGAATTAAGTCAAGTATCTGCCACTCTTTAGGACTCTTCCAGAGGGAGCAGGATTTCACTCACAAAAATTCCCCAAGGAGGGAATCAGAGATCTCTGTGCTTTTGGAGTGACCATCACTATAAACAGGAGAAGAATATTAAAAATTTCCTAACAGAAACACCTGGAAATATGAATGAGAGCAGTGAGGAAAGTGTTACATGACAAAAAAAAGGCAAATAAAGGACAGCAACCCCTGGTGGGACAGGGCAGGTGGAGATGAGCAGGCACCTGAAAGAGAAAATTCCCCATTTATCACCAATACCAGGGAATCCAATGGCATCAGCTGGCCAGGAGCCATAGGGGAGAACTGAGGATGTTTTAGGGATAATATGATGGAAAGATTACCAGCACATTTTCTTAAAGAAATGAGGCCAGCTGGAGATTTCTGACCTCTGATGGCTGCAGGGGGGAGCTGGCTGGCTAAGGAACTGTCTGTCTGATTTTCAGATAAACCCAGATATTTGGAAATGGCTCATACAGGCCTTGTTATTCCCTTAAGAGTTATTGATTCACATTTTAAAAATGAAACATAGTGTTAGCTCCACAGAGAGCAAAACTAAAGACATATGGGTCATTTCAGGAAGCTGGCATTATAAAGGAAACTATTTAAATTTTTTTCAAGTCATATCACATGTTATTACATATATTTTCTTTTCATGCTCATCATGAGTGTGAAAATGTTATGTTACACGTGAGCATTTTTAATTTTTAAATACTCAATTATATTCAATAGCTCAGTTATTTTTAAATACCTTTTTAATTAAAATCAGTACCTCAATTATATTCAAAATTCAGACAGAAGCTACTTTCTACATAGAACAGCATTTGCCAAGTAGGCATTAACAAAATCCAAAAGTCAAGAATGAAAAACAAAGGTTGGTTTAATCCCACTGAGTGACAATAGCTACTTATCCTGAAAATCTGATAAATGGACTATATTTACAATGTTTGTCCAATATGTTGCAGACTACTTAAGCTTTACTTAATTTTGAGCCCCCTAAGGTGAAATTAAATTGCATTTTAACCCTGTAAGTATGTCAGAACAGCAAACAATACCTCAAAACCAGCCTCTAAATAAACCCACCAAACCCTTTTTTAAGCTACTGGGGCTGCACACACTCAAACACTGTGTAAAACATTTTGAGAGACTTATGCCCCACGATAAATCTTCTGGTGGAGTCGCTTCATCTTCACAAATAATCAAAGGCCAGCAGTGCCTACCTTGGCAGAGATGGTGACAAAGTCCTTGAAGGTTTTCAGCTCAGCTCCCTCGAGTGCCTTGTGCGTGGCCAGCTCCACCCGGAGCAGGAAATGCAATCCTGACTCAAGGTCAGCCATGTAGAGCCTGGACCTGCAACACACATCAATCCTGGGCTGCTGTGGCAGCCTCCTGACACTCCTTTCCTCACAATTCACTCAGAAAATTGATGAGGAGGTGTCATTAAAGCCCCCTCAGCACTGGCCACTCCACAGGGATTGTTGAGTCCTGCCCTGCTTGGTCTGAATGAAAATTTGGACACTGAGCACAACCACACATGAGAAAGTTTTTTTTTTATATTTGACTGAAGTTTTTGCCTCCCAGCCAGCTTTACCTTGTAATGAAATGACAGCCCTGGGGTAAGGAAATTACAGCTTCTCTGCTGGGCTGACCACAGACAGAATCAGGACATGCTCTGAACAACAGGGGATTCTGCACAGGGCAGGGGTGCAAGCAAGACTGGAAATGTCAGTGTTGGAAAGGACTGAATTAGAAATCCTCTCCCAAATGCTGCAGTTTTTACTGCAGCTCCTCTATCCCTGAGTTAAAACACAGCAGCTCTTAAGACAAGAGTTCTGATAGTACAAGTAAACCATATAAACCAAACAAAACATTTTCAAAGTTCCTTCTCACAACCAAATATCTTCATAACTAAACCCACTTTATAAAGTACAAATGCATCAGGCACACAGACCCAGCTTTTAATGCTTTTCAGGCAGTGTGAGACAGGGTAATGCACCTGAACAAACAGAATTTCACAGAGTTAATACATCTTGTAAGAGTTTAGCAGCACTATTGTTGCTAAAAGACAGAATTAAAAAACAATCATTGGAAAAACTGGCTGCTCCCACCTCCTAAATAACATGCAGGAAAGAACACATTAAAAGACAGAATCATCTATAATCATATATACTACATCTAGAATTTAATTTAAGCCACAAACTTATTCTCAATTTATCTCCTTAATTAATAAAGTACTCACTTAAATTATAAAAACCAGCAAAATTCTGCTTCAAGTTTCTTAAATAAAGAGCCATCCACATGAATGCAGGAGGTTCCCCAAATGGATCTTATTTAGAAGATACTTGGAGTGGAGATTCATGTCAACAAGATTTTGCCTTGCAGGAAAGCAGCTCAATTTAACTAAGTTGTTTTGCTAACAGAATGTTCCATATAAAGTATTCTATAATGGTCACTGAAAGAAGATGACACTAATAGTGTCTACAAAAGGAAAATAAGTATTATATTAAAGCACTCAGGCCCACATCTTTTCCATCTAAAGATGCTGAGGGATTATCTCTCTGCAAAGGCTTTGCATCCTTCTCTCAAAGAGGGAAAGAGGGTGAAGATAAACCTCAGAGGATTTGGGGTGATAAACATCTTTTACAGTGACTTTAGTATTTGCTGCTTGCATTTGACAAGGTCTTTTCAGTGGGCACAGTGTCAGTATTGCACACACAGAGAATTTCCTACAGAAATGTTACAGCTTGGTATTTTACCATTTATTTTTTTCAGGGACACTGATCACTTCTTTCAGGTAGTGGGTGGTAAGTCCTTGGTATTTTCCAGGCAATTGAATATTGCACAACACTTCAGGTAAAAACATTCCTTCCAGAGCAGTGCAGATATTCATTGCTAAAACCAAAATACCTCAGTAATTTCACCTGTGGATTTATTGAAAAGCTGCTCACAACTGAACTGAACAGAGTGAAATGAAGTAAAATATGGAATTTATTATTATTTTATAATAAATTCCAGCACAGCTTCCCACGTGGCAGGAAAAAGCTGCAGGTAATTTTTAAAAGACAAATTTATTAAAATCAAGGGCATCACTTACTTATCAAACTCTCTCCACACCTTGATTTCTGTGCTCTCCTCTTTGTTTTCTGGAGCAGGCAGCTGCAGTGGCAAAAGGAGTTTTTTCCTCACACCTGGCAGTGACTTTAGATATGAAGAAAAGAAAGATCGTAGAGGCTTCAAACTGCAAATGGACAAAGAGAGATCACTTTTAATCTCAGATGAAAGTGTCCAAAGCAAATAACTGTATTTATAAAATAAGATATTCACTTTGGTTTATGCTTTGCAGTCCTAGTGCAGCATGGCCTGTTCTGATACAAAGTGAGAATAAATAATGTTCAATTTATGAATGACAAATCACTTGGATTAGGGGTGTGAAACTCCATTCAAAATAAGAACAAATGATGATTATCCAAATGTCAGTTCATGTTACACAAGAAATGGGTTTTTAAAAGAACTTTAATGCTTTAATTATTTTTTCCACTTTTATTCCAAAGGGTTTTCTTCCTTTCAGAAGTATCACAGTAATAAAATAAAGCTGTAAATAGGCAATAGTGGTCAGTAAAAGCAATATTAGGTCTTTCATTGATAATATAGAGAACACAACTTCAGTCAGTACAGTGTATTGATGAGGAGTCAGGACAGCAAATCCTGACATTTTTATAAGTTAAGTGAACCTCCCCATAACACTCTGACAGATAATTACTTACTTGCTAATTAATCCATGGCTGCCATTGGGCTGTATCAGGTAGCAGGAGGGGACTGAGGTGACCCCCATTTTCTCCAGGAAAGGTTTATCAAAATTCAGTGCTCTCCTCACCACGATGTTTTCATACTGGACCAAGTCTAAGGTAACCTGGGTAATGAAAGGAAGCCATGAATTATACATTGTTCAAGGAATATCCAGTCTTGCAGGACAAGACCCATAAACAGGTGAAGTGCATCATCCTTTAAGGGCATCATTAAGCTGTTTGCAGGAAGTGCAGCTATGGCTGCTCCGTGCACACGAACAATTTCACTTAAAGAAGATTTACTCTTCTCTAGAAATTATTACTCCTATCTTCTTTTATTTATTTTATTTTTTCTTGGTCTATTCTGCTCTTTTCCTCCTTCCTTCCATCAGTGATGACACATGGCCTCCTTTTCTTCAGCAGTATGGGAAGGTTTGTTCATTTTGTCTTGTGTTGTGAACATGAAAACAATGCTAATTTCTGTTTCACTAAACTATTCTACAAAGCTCAAATACAACACAACACTAGCAAACATTTTTTATTCTGAAAGCAGGCTCCACTTTGTGTTAATCAAATGACTCTGCCTTCCCCTCTAACTGTAGATAATAAAAACAGAGATAATAAAAAGCTGAAGAACTTTACAACCTTCACATTTCTTCAGTAATGCCCACTTGCATCACCACAGCAGCTCCCAGAGAACAAATGCCTGGAAGCAGCCTGAGCCCAAAGTGATTCCCATTTTTGGCAGCACAATCTCCTCCATTCATGACACTGGGCCATCTCAGCATCAAATCTAATTAGAAACATTTTGCAGACACTGGATGTTTCCACACAGATTATGCCTGGATAATTATGCTTTTTTTTTTTCACTTATCTTAGATTTTAGCAGGAAGAGAAAAGTAACAGTTGTCTGAGCTAACAGCAGGCTCATCAGGTGGGGAAATGATGCCCAATTAGATATTTTATTGGGAAGCAAAACCTAAAGACTTCCACTTCCTCTGTGTTTCTGAACTGGGTAAATAATTTTATGCTACTATCTTAATTTCCCAAAATTTACATGTGAAGAAAGGGAACTGGAGAATTTAGATTATTACAACCAGTTGGCCTGAAGAATGAGTACTAAAAATGGTTCTCCAGTAGTAACAAAACAATAATGTAATCTGGCAATATTTTTGTTATGATCTTTCAAATTCTTGAAAGAAAATTGTGCTGAGAATGAAATTGATAAATTAACCTTCTACTAAAATACGAATGGAAGAAGTGAACATGACATCACGTTCTTTTGTTAGCAAGTTCCTGTGTGTGAGTGAACACCACAGCCCTATAAACCCCTGGGTTTCATGATCCCCCAAAGATGTGTGAGCTGCTCTAGTGCTGCAGTCAGAGAGTTGTTGCTTGGCTAAATAAGCTCAGACCCAGCTGGGTTATGGTGAGATCCCCTCACAGTCACTCTGCCCCTCCCAAGCCCCACGTTACCTCTCGGCCCACGTAGGAGCTGTTGCTCTCAAACACAATGGCTGTGTAGTGGTGGCTGCTCTGTTCAAAAAGAGATGGGAGCTCACTGGACCTTTAAAGAAAAGAAATACAATTTAGCACAGAATGCAATACACCCACTGCTACTCATGGAATTTCCTTTTACAATCTCATAGCAGAACTGGTAGTAAAAAAAACCCCAACCTTACTTCATTTTTAATCTTCTACAGTTTATTTAATGAACTGAGTGAACAGAGAGCAGCTACATGTGAAAACAAGGAACTTACAAGATTGGATCCAGTGGTGGGCAAGCAGGAGGCCTCACCTCCTGGGAATGGTTCTGCAGGAAGTCAATCATCATCTGACGAAGCGTTTGCAGCTCTCGGTCTGCTCCTGCTGGGAACAGGTTCCAAAAAAACACAACCCTTCAGAAAACTGGGGAAAAATGACTCACATGAAAGTTTGCTGTGCATGTGGGTTTTCTCATGCTTTTCTGGCTCAGGTTTTGCTTTCAATTCACACTTAAAACTCAGCATACAATTTGGCTGAAGGAAAGGAATGAAGGATTTAGTTGTAGGATTTCATTTTCATGTTGCTGTGAGATGGTATTTAAAAGCTGTCATCCCACCCCAAAATTGATAAAACCTCAAGAGTTTTCCAAATGTATCCATCTGCCTGCCTTGCTGATTTTCTCTTCAAACAATGCTTGATTCTCAATGTGAGCATTTTCACAGCAGTTGTTGTGGGCAACTTCAGCAGGATATTAACCACAAATTAAAATCTGCTAAGGTGTATCATTCCTACCAAATGGAGAGGCCAAAAAACCATGGAACAAGAGGAGGAAATAACTGAAGTGTGAGAATATTTTATTTGCTTTAAAATAACCATATCAAAAAGCAGAAAATACTTCAAATGCCCAAAAGGTAAAACTGTACAAGAGACCAGGAAGGGTTAATGGTGCAGGTGGTCTCTCCTCTGCCCTCTGGCCTTTTAAATGTTCATCCATAGAAAGGGACAACATCACTTTTGTCCCAGACAAACCACCTCAAGCTGTGATCCTGTCAAACCCTGGGATAAGCCTATTTTCAGGGAGTCACCATGTGAATAGAGGCTCTCCCAGCTCAGGATGCCTGGCAAGTGGCTGAGGGATCAAAAGGCACCCGAGTCAGGATTGAGCAAATTGGATCTCGTGCTGATGAGGAGTGTGCTGGAAATAAAAGGGATTTAAAAAAATTAACAAGCCATTTGTGAAAATTAAGAGCTACGTTAAAAAATAATAGGAATGTGATCACTAAATTTCTTGAAGGAATGTTTTGACTGCCTAAAATTCTGATTAACACTTCATAGAGTACTTGAAATATCCTGTCTTTACTAAAGAGCTATTTAGTGTCCACCCCATCTCTGTCCAAAGGAATTGATAGGCAAAGGGATTTTTCTTGTTGTGGGACACAGCCCTGGCTGACAGGAAAACTGCTCTGGGAATTTCTTACAGTTAAATGTTCTTACCTTGGTAATTTTCTCCAGTTGTGAACTGCTTTGTAAATGCTTTGAAGTACTGTGTGGGAGAAAAGAAAAGTCACTGTATCAGACAAAAAAGCCCAGTTTAGGAGGAAAAATGGCTTTCAAGAGTTATTATTTTTACAGCTCTAACTACAAAACATTTTTATTTATCCGGTCAAGGGGCAGTTTTCCCTCTCAGCCTATGAGTTCCAAAAAGCTGCTCCTACCTACCTGAGAAGAGGAAAAATACCTTAATGCATAATTCAGTGGTGTGTATTGATCCTGTACTGCAAACATTAACCCAAACACAAATGAACTGATCACCAAAGCAGTGCTACCAACTGTGTGTACTTGGAACACTATTCACATTTTCCCAACTCCCTCCAGTGGTTAAACAGGAGATCTAAGGGAGCTCGGCTGCCTTCTGCTACAAAAAAAATAAATGGAAAAGATTCAGTGTTTAATAAAGAGGATATCACAATTTACACCTAAAACTTTGAAGAGTAAATGAAAATTAAAATATTGGTTTTGCTATCAGGGTAAAAGATCACAAATCCTACACTGAAATGTCTCCTGTTCCCTCTCCTGTCATCACAAATAGTTTATTCAACCCTCTCCATCCACCACATTCTGCTCATATTTAATAATGTGATTAATACAGACTGACTGGGAAGGTAAATATTGTATTTAGACTTAAAAATGAACAACGGCAGATACTTTTGGCTAACGTGGCATCCTCTTTAAAAGGCAGTTTGAGCATTTTATTATGAAAAATATTATGAAATTAATCACAAAAATAGTGAAGGATCCATCAAGGGTAATTTTTTAATTGGTCATGCAATGAGCTGTTTTCATGAGGCAATTCCAATGTGTTCCCTTTACTTTCACACACCAAAACTAAAAACATTATTAATAATCCTGTAACATCTGAATTTGAAAAATCTTCCTACAAACGGTTATCTAATAAATCTATTGAAACTAGGGGTTATATACATGTGATAAAATGACACTTTACAGAATGATACCTTCTTTCAGTAAGAATTTTTCTGATTCAGAACTGAATTACTGCTCAAAACAGCTGCATCAGCTCTTGCATTCAGCAAACCCCCCTCAAATTAATCTTTCATCAACTCTGCAGCTTTCTCAGCAGAGCAAAGAAAAACTCTAGCTACAGAACAATGAGTTACACAGTTAATTACTATAAAACATGCATCATTTGCCTAAGGCAGGATGTTCTGCCACTTACCCTTAAGGTTGGGTAATAGTGAATCCCATATTCTTTGCACGTCTCATAGTTCCCCTCTTCCCCACAGTCCAGCACTCCAACTCTAATTGCAGATTCCCAGTCTGCAAACAAAGATAGCTTTCAATTTTCAGCAGGAGTGACCACGGATCCCAGCTGATGAATTACCTTCCTTCCCAGGGAAACCAGCAACAGGACTCTGAGACATTCCAGTGGCATAAAAATCCAGCCCTGGGTCGATTCTCATTTGCCATTCATTTCCATCCCCCAGTGTAATACAATCCACTGATTTTTAAAATAACTGAAACCTCCCTGTTTGTCTTGGCTGCATCTGTGTTTTCCATGCAGCTAAACAAGAGGAATCCCAGCACACAATGCAGCAGTTCCAGGGGTGAATCCAGTAAGATGAAATCAGGGCCAACCCAACACTTGCAAGGAACTGGATTGAATTCCTCAGCTTTTCCCATTAGCTGTGCTCATAAAATAGAGCATGCAGAATGTATGTAACTGGATAAAATTCATCCAACAGACACTCATCCACATGGCTGTCAATTACAAAGCCATAAATTTGATGCACTTTGTATTAGAGCTTTCTTAACAAGCTGCTTTTTCTCCAACTTACAATTTTCTGAGAATTACACACAACCCCCAGCTCATGCAGTGTCTGCAGAAAGCTGTATTTATCTGGCAGTATCAGAAATGCATTAGTTATACCCCCCAAAAATACCTGAGTTTTAACCAGAGTGTTTCTGACTTTATAGCAATAATCACGAGAGTTCAATATTTATACTATAAATATGCTTATACAACTTCAATAAAAGCTTTCAACTAACTTAGAGCTTTTCCCTTCTCTTTTTGCTGGGAATTTATCTTCTTTGAGCCAGGCTCTGCTGCAGCAATCACTTTAAGGAAGAACCACTCCAAGAGAATCCTTTTAGACAGTTGCTTTTTAAAGCAAAGTTAAATCAAACCAGCCGTGGGGCAGAATTTGAAGGTCGCCTACAATTCCCAATAAAATTTAAAAAACCTGCTAAAATTAAACCTGCTTTTATGGCAAAGAGCATGAAAGCTTCATCAAGTTCAAGAGCTGATGGACAGCTCTGGTCTGTGAAATTTAGCTTGACCTTTCCTTGTGTTTGGAGGAGGCTGGGGCAGCTGATGGAGAGGTTTGTGCTGAACATGCCAAGAGCTGAGGGGGCACCAGGAGAGCCCTGAAACACCCCGGAGCAGATGGGCACCCATTCACAGCAGCACAAAGGACACAACAGCCCATTTCATCCAACAAAATGCAAAACACAAAAGAAAAGTTTGGCTTCTGGTTATCTCCTTCATTCAACTTTCACCACTCCTCCTCCTCCTCCTTTTTTCCACCTGTCTGGGTCCTCCTCCACGCCATGAATGGGAGCTCTCTGTGCACAATGCAAATAACCCCGCACAAAATAAAAGCAGCCCCACCCCGGCTAAACGCTGGGGTTAAAGAGCACCAGCTGGGATGTGCTGCTGAGCATTCCTGCTGCTGGAAACGGAGCTTTTCCTTTCCAAGGGATGCCAGAGTGGCTGGAGTGCACAGCTGACACTCTGGAGTTACTGTGCCACTGTAGCCTGGGCTGGCTGGTTTTTTTAAATGCTGATTCATTTTAAATTAGCATTAGTGGTTTCGAAATACTGACTCACAAACGATGGGGAAGAGGCAGATGAGGGAGGGATGCATTAACCAACACAATCTCTGTTTATGCTAAACAAGCTCCACTGAACGGCAGGACTGTGTTGGACAAACTGGAATCCTGCAGGTGGGTCAAACCTCCCACGGGAGAAATGCCAGAGCATCGACCTTGAATTCCAAGGAATTCACTTCCTTTTCACAAACCCGGGTGTTTTCCAGCAGGAGGTTTCAGTCAGGGAGGCAAAAGGCTCATCACAGGCACCTCTCTCTCACAGCTACTTGAGAGTTGCCTATTTTGACACTTGGCTGTTTCCTGAACCATGACGAGGTGACTGCAATTCCCCACCAAATGTGCTCAAAGAACAATTTCTAGCAGGAAATCATTATTGCTGGATTTGAAACAAAACCTGCTCAGTTTGGACAGTTACTCCAAATCCTGAGGAGTGAATTGATTCTGTGTGTAATTCACAGGTTGTCCAAGGGTTTGTGACTACACATAATTCCAGCCCCTGGATATTTTGCTGGATAGACTTAATCATCTGTTAGGCAGAAAAAGGGGAATTAACTCTAATGGCCACTTTGGCCACTGCTGTAATAAAATGAAATGTGTGATTAGGAAATAGCAGCTCCAACTGAGCTTAAAGCCTGTTCTGAGAGGGAGTATCAAAATAAAAACATAAATTACACAGAAGCAAACACTGATCCTGTTTTTCAGGAGGATTATGTTCTGCTGTGAAGTCTGCAATGGCACTACTGCCAAGATTTAACAAATGAGAAACAAAATAAAAATAAAGTCTATTAGTACAGGCTTTTTTTGGACAAAGCTGTTGCACCAATTTCACTGGATTTTGTTTGGACACCAAATCAGCAAACATAACCCCAGTGATCTAAGAGTTCCCTAATGTAAAATCTGCATCCTCAAGGATATCCTTTAATATCCTTGCAGACGAGTAAATATTTCTGAAAAAGAAATGTTGAGACATTAAGTGGGCAAAATGTTTTGGGTTTGGTTTCTTTGATGAAGCTACCAAAGAAGTGTGTGACTGTTCTCAGTCTCCTAAAATCCATTCATCCAACCTAAAACCAGAAACATTTGGCTGACAAGCAACACCAGAAGCCAAGAGCATTTGCTGGTTGTGCCAATGTCCACAAACATTCAAAACCCACTTTCTAAATGGAAAGTTTTCATTAAAAATTCAATGTATTAAAGGAGAGAGAGGCCTTTAACTGATTGCAGTGATACAAGTGCATAACAGCATCTGCAGTTACCACGTCTGCAGAGAAAGAAAATAGGTATTTGAAGAAGTCTTTACAAAGGCTCACACTGCTGTAATCCTGCATAAATCCCTGTCTGATTTTGACCAAAACTCTGGCCAGTTTGGGCTCTTCATGTTCTCCACTGCTGTGCTCAAAGACCTCCTTGTTACTTCAAAGAAGGAAAAGATCTAATATTATTTTGGCCACAAGCAGACTAAAGCAGCAGAGAAAATGTTACATAAACTTATGTAAATTAAACAGAAAAGAAGTTTCTGGTTTATAAACAAACCCCTCATGCAAGGAAGGAGCATTTGAAGAGCTCTGAAAACCATGACTGCTCTGTTTCTCTGCTTTTGAGTATTTGCTCATCAATCACAATTCCTCAGCATGTGATGAGTTCATCAGGACCTATTTTAGGGTGGGTTTTCATTTCCATATATCTAAATGTAACCAAATATTGCACCTACATCTCATGTGAGCTGTTAAAGCTTTTCAGAGTGTCACAGAACAGCCAGTCCCTCCCAAAGTGTATTAAAACTGCTGTATCCACCCTGGAAAAGTCTCCTGGGTGAAATGTGAAATTAAGAGTAGTTTAAAAGCCTTTTACATTGCTATATTAAGCACAACATTTCCTACAACTCTGATCTCAGGTTTCCTCTCCAGCAGAAGTACTGAACTTTAATTGATACCTCAGGGGCCTGTTTGTTTCCTTACATCTACAAATAGAGTAAAACACTTCAGCACCTGCCAAAAACTGAGACAGCAAGGCAGGTCCCTCAGCATAAGCTGTGGAGGCCACCACTACTTTTAAAGTCAGTAATTGATAAATCTGAAAACCTGGTTCTCACTTTGCTTGATTTTTGTATTATTTTCTGGTGGCCCTTTTCCCCCTTCAAGCCCATCCACACTACACTGAATTTTCAAGATATAAATCAAGTGTGTGCATGGCCTCTCCAGTACCACAGTATTTTTTGTTTATCCTCTGAAACAAGCTGCTCTCTTCATAAAACATTTAGAAGATAAACACCGTGCCTTCAAGAGTTCAAACCTCGGGTACACAGGGACACTTATATGCAAACCCACAGCTGGACTGCTGTGCGTGTGCAAGGTGATGTTTTATCCCTGGATTCCTTCAAAACCTTTAATTTGGAGGTGTGCCTCCACCATCCACCCCCTGCTCTGTCCCATGTGCTGTTTTGGCTGTGTGGCACCACCAGAGCAGAGCATGAAGGTGATGCTCACACACCAAAGCACAACCAGAGCAGGGAATGAGGGTGATGCTCACATGCCAGAGCAGGGGATGAGGGTGATGCTCACGAACCAGGCATCACCAGAGCAGGGGATGAAGGTGATGCTCACAAACCAGGCACCACCAGAGCAGGGGATGAGGGTGATGCTCACACACCAAAGCAGGGGATGAGGGTAATGCTCACACGCCAAAGCAGAGGATAAAGGTGATGCTCACACACCAGAGCAGAGGATGAGGGTGATGCTCACACACCAAAGCAGGGGATGAGGGTGATGCTCATACACCAGAGCAGGGGATGAGGGTGATGCTCACACACCAAAGCAGTGGATAAAGGTGATGCTCACACACCAGAGCAGGGGATGAAGATGATGCTCACACACTAAAGCAGAGGATGAGGGTGATGTTCACACACCAGAGCAGGGGATGAGGGTGATGCTCACACACCAGAGCAGGGGATGAGGGTGATGCTCACACGCCAAGGCACCGCGGCTCACACAACCCCCGGCCACACGTGTCATGGCCCACAGAAGACACAGTGACCGAGGCCCCACGGTCCCCCAGCCCAGCGCCCCTCGGGGCACCGCGATGCACCGCCGCGGCCCTGCCCCGGCTCCGGGCACGGCGGGAGGCCGCGAAGGGCCGCGGGACAGCGGCCGG